>PITA01015034.1:15675-51576 GCA_004023965.1 Spilogale gracilis | reverse complement strand
CGGAGAAGTGCCTCTTCATGTCTCTTGCCCATTTTTTGATGTGTTCATCTTCTTTTTGGGTGTTGAGTTTGAGTAGTTCTTTATAGATCTTGGATACCAGCCCTTTGTCTGTAGTGTCATTTGCAAATATCTTCTCCCATTCTGTGGGTTGCCTCTTTGTTTTGTTGACTGTTTCCTTTGCTGTACAGAAGCTTTGTATTTTGATAAAGTCCCAGAAGTTCATTTTCGCTTTTGTCTCCTTTGCCTTTGGAGACGTCTCTTGAAAGAAGTTGCTGTGGCCGATGTCAAAGAGGTTACTGCCTATGTTCTCTTCCAGGATTTTGATGCATTCCTGCCTCACGTTGAGGTCTTTCATCCATTTTGAGTTTGCCTTTGTGTGTGTGGTGTAAGAGAATGGTCTAGCTTCATTCTTCTATACGTAGCTGTCCAATTTTCCCAGCACCATTTCTTGAAGAAACTTTTTTCCACTGGATATTTTTCCCTGCTTTGTCAAAGATGATTTGCCCATAGATTTGTGGGTCCATATATGGACTCTCCACTCTGTTCCATTGGTCTATTTCTCTGTTTTTGTACCAGTACCATGCTGTCTTGGTAATCACAGCTTTGTAATAAAGCCTGAGGTCAGGTAATGAGATGCCCCCAGCTTAGCTTTTCTTCTTCAGCAATTGCTTAGCGATTCGGGGTCTTTTTTGGTTCCATATAAATTTTAGGATTGTTTGTTCTAACGTTTTGAAGAATGTTGGTAGAATTTTGATCGGAATGGCATTGAAAGTATAGATTGCTCTGGGCAGTATAGACATTTTGACAGTGTTTATTCTTCCTATCCATGAGCATGGAATGCTCTTCATCTTTTTGTGTCTTCTTCAATTTCTTTTTTTTTTTATAGTACAAGATATTTTTACTGCACATGCCCAATGGCACAAATACAGTAACTATAATAGCTTATTTTTAAATATATTAGATGAGCACAGCAATAAAATAACCTCCTGCTTTACAGAGACACTTTTCATTCTATCAAATATTAGGCTCTGTTACGTGCCCAGGGACAAGGCTAAGCAGTCAATTAACCTTTTAAATATCTATGACCCAGAATAATTTTCTTTGAGTTTCATAAGCCAAAGACTATTAAGGAATATTTTAAGACTAAATAGAATCTGATGGCAAAGAAATTAAGAAGTTTGGGGGAAACACATAGTTCAGTATAAACAATACAGTGTATCTGCCAGGTTGTAGGTTTCCTATACACAACCAAGTCAGTATGAACATCTTTAAAACATGACTACTGAATTTAGTACAATTTTATAGTGTATCTAATTATAGCAGGAAAGTAGAAAGCTGATGAGAATACTTTTTTTGAAACAACTTATTGAATTCAAACAAATACTGTAATGCAGGGTCTTGGATGTATTAACTGCAGAAATGCCCATAATTAGAAATGATATTTTTAAAATTTTTTAAATTTTATTTATTTATTTGACAGAGGTCACAAGTAGGCAGACAGGCAGGCAGAGAGAGTGGAAGAAACAGGCTCCCCACTGAGCAGAGAGCCCGACATGGGCCTCGATCCCAGGACCCTGGCATCATGACCCAAGCTGAAGGCAGAGGCCTTAACCCACTGAGCCACCCAGGCGCCCGCCTCCAGGATTTTGATGCCTGTCTCGTTCTCCAAATTAGGGAAGTTCTCTGCTATAATTTGCTCCAATATACCTCTTGTCATTTGTTTCTTCGTTTTCTGGGATCACAGTTCTAATATTGTTTTGTCTTATGGTATCACTTTTCTCTTGAAATCTCTCCTCGTGATCCAGTGGTTGTTTCTCTCTTTCTCAGATTCTGTATTCTACTATCATTTGGTCTTCTATATCACTAATTCTCTTGTCTGCCTCATTTATCCTAGGTGTTAGAGCCTCCATCTTTGATTGCACCTCATTAATAGGTTTTTTTATTTCATCTTGGTTATATTTTATTTCTTTTATTTCTCCAGAGAGGTATTCTCTTATATTCTCTGCTGTTTTTAAGCCCATCTTTAAAATCATCATTCTGAACTCTAGTTCTGACATCTTACCTATGTCCGTATTGATTAAGTCCCTAGCAGAGGGTACTGCCTCTTGTTCTTTTTTTTGAGGAGAGTTTTTTTGAGGTGAGTTTTTCTGTTTTGCCATTTCGTCAAGAGAAGAACAGATGAATGAGAGAACAAACTGTTAAAAGCTTAACAACAACCCCAGAAAAATATACACTAACCAAATCAGAAGAGACCCAAAATTGGGGGGAGAAGAAAGAGAAAAAAAAACAATGCAGATAGATAGATAGATAGATAGATAGATAGATAGATAGATGTGGTGACTAGATAGATATCGTCTGGTGACTAGAATAGAGCCATATATTAGATTTTTGGGCGTATTTCATCTATTAGAAGAAACCCAAAATTTTGATGAACGAAAAACTTACATATATATAAAAATAAGGGTAAATACAGTGAGTGGTGGAATATGACTGTAAGGATGGAACTTAAAAAAGATTTTTTAAAAAAAGATTTGATAAGTTGGTTGAGATAAGAAAGAAAGAATTATAAAAAAACAAGAGACTGTGATCAGGTGGGAGACTAGAACAACCCATATACTAGATTTAGGGTATATTTTGGTCTGTTAGAAAAACTGTATTCCAAAATTTTAAAGAAGGAAAAACTTACATATATAAAAAAAAATAAGGTTAAACATGAAGGTTAAATAGCATATGACTGTAAAAATGAAAATTTAAAACAATTTCTAAAAAAGGTTTTGATGTTGGTTAAAATAGGAAAGAGGAAGAATTTTTAAACAGGTAAAAAAGAAAATTTTAAAAATTTATCTTGGAAAGAGTAAAAAATCATGAGGGAAAAAACTGAATTCTGTGTGCTATATTGCCTTAGCACCGGGGCTTTGCAGTTCTCATTGATGGGTAAACTTGGTTTGGGCTGGGTGTTCTTGCTGATACTCTGAGGAAGGGGCCTATTGCAGTGATTCTCAAGTGTCTTTGCTCGAGGCAGAATTGTACTGCCCTTGTCAAGAGCCAGGCTCAATAATCTATTTGGGTTTGCTCTTGGTAGTTTTAGTTCCCTGAAAGCTTTCTGTACAGCTTTGGAGGATGAGAATGAAAATGGCAGCCTCCCAGTCTCTGGCCCAGAGGAGCTGAGAGCTCACCTCCCCACACTTCAGTGAGCCGTGAGAGCAAAACAGTCAATCACACCTGTCTCCCTGGTCTCCGCTGCATTCCATGCTCACCTGGCCTGTGACCGAGCGTTTCTGTCTCTGGCCCTTGACCCTGTTTAGAGTCTCCAAATCTAGCAGATTCCTGCAGCACACACCTGCACCGCTCCTCCCGCACCGCTCTTCCCAGTGAAGGTAGCGGGGGTGGGCCTCCCCGCATCTGCCACTTGTTGGGCCTCTGCTGGAAGAGAGTGGCCCAGGTGTTTACCATAGCCCTGAGCTGAGCTGAGAGCCCACTCTTCGTCTCTGTCTTTGCAGCCATCTTTCCATCTCTGCCACGCTCAGCTACCCCCATCCTATGACCACACTGTCCCAGAAGGATTCCACACCCTGCTTAGCCACTGAGGTGATACCTCTCTGTGGTACAGACTTTTAAAGATTCTGATTTTGTGCTCTGCTGCTCTCTCACTTGCCAGGAGCTGAGTGATGGATGCTCCCTCCCCCACTATCTTCCCAGGTACCAGTTTGGATTCACTTCTCTGCACATCTTACCTTCCAGAACATGGTTGCTTTTGTGTTCATAGAATTGCTGCTATTCTTTTCTTTGAACTCTTGTTGAGTTTGTAGGTGTTCAGAATGGTTTGTTAACTATCTGGCTGAATTCCTGGAGCTGATGATATTTAGGTGGTCTGCTCCTCACTATCTTGCTCTTCCCTAGTACATCATTAGTTTTTGAAGTAGTGTTCCATGAATCATTGTTTGCCTGTAACACTCAATGCGCCATGCAATCTGCGTCTTCCTTGATACCGATCACCAGGCTCACCTATCCCCGTCCCCTCTAAAAACCCTCCATTTGTTTCTAGGCATCTATAGTCTTTCATGGTTCATCTTCCACTGTTGTTTCTCCCATTTTCCCTTCTCCTAGTGTCTTCCATGCTATTTCTTATGTTCCACAAATAAGTGAAACCATATGATAATTGACTTTCTCTGTTTCATTTATTTCACTTAGTGGAATTTCCTCCACTCCTATCTATATTGATGCAAAAGTTTGGTATTCATCCTTTCAGATGGGCGAGTAATACTCCTTTGTGTATATGAACCACATCTGCTTTATCCGTTTGTCTGTTGAAGAGCCTCTTGGCTCTTTCCACAGTTTGGCTGTTGTGGACGTTGCTGCTATGAACATTAGGGTATGTATGGCCCTTCTTTTCACTACATCTGTATCTTAGGGATAAATAACTAGTAATGCCATTGCTGGGTCATAGGATAGCTCTTTTTTAAATTTTTTGAGGAACCCCCACACTGTTTTCCAAAGTGGCTACACCAATTTGCATTTCCCACCAACAGCATAAGAGGTTTCCCCTTTCTCCACAACTTCTCCAACATTTGTTGTTTCTTGCATTGTCTATTTTTCCCATTCTAACTGGTGAGAGGTGGTATCTCAATGTGGTTTTGATTTGAATTTCCCTGATCCTAATGATGTTGGACACTTTTTGAGTATATTTGTTAGCCATTTGTATGTCTTCTTTGGAGAAGTGTCTGCTCATGTCTTCTGCCCATTTTTTGACTTGATTATGTTTTTTTGGGTGTTAAGTTTGAGAAGTTCTGTATAGATTTTATAGATTTTCGATATCAGCCCTTTGTCTGTAGTGTCATTTGTAAATATCTTCTTCCATTCTGTGGGTTGCCTCTCTGTTTTGTTGACTGTGTCCTTTGATGTTCAGAAGTTTTTTATCTTGATCAAGTCCCAAAAGTTCATTTTTGCTTTTGTTTCCCTTGCTTTTTGAGACGTGTCTTGAAAGAAGTTGCTGTGGCTGATGTCGAAGGGATTACTGCCTATGTTCTCCTCTAGGATTTTGATGGATTCTTGTCACACATTGATGTCTTTCATCCATTTAGAGTTTATCTTTATGTATGGTGTAAGAGAATGGTCCAATTTCATTCTTTTGTATATACAATTTTCCCCGTTGTGAATGAAAGCGGGGAGATCATGACTAACATCAAGGAAATACAAACAGTCATCAGAAATTATTATCAAAAGTTATATGCCAGTAAGTTAAGCAACCTAGAAGAAACAGATGCATTCCTGGAAACCTGTAACTTCCAAGAGTGAAACAGGAAGAAATTGACAATCTGAAAAACCAATAACTAGTAACGGGATTGAAGCAGTGATCAAAGACCTACCAAAAAACAAGAGTCCGGGCCTGATGGGTTCATTGAAGAATTCTACCAAACATTCAAAGAAGAAATAATACTTAGTCTCTTGAACCTGTTTCAAAAAATAGAAACCGAGGGAAAACTTCCAGACTCTATGAGGCCAGCATCACCTCAATCCCAAAACCAAGCAAAGACCCCATCAAAAAGGAGAATTTCATACAAAGATCCCTGATAAAGGTTAATGCCAAAATTCTCAACAAGATATAGCTAATATCCAACAGTACATTAAAAGGATTATCCATCACCACCAGATGCAATTTTTCCCTGGGACGAAAGGGTAGTTCAACATTCTCAAATCAATGAATGTGACAGAACATATAAGTCAGAGACAAGAACCACATGGTCCTCTGGATTGATGCAGAAAAAGCATCTGACAAAATACAGCATCTTTCCTGATTAAAACTCTTCAAAGTATAGGACGGAGGGAACATTCCTAAACTTCATAAAATCCCCCCATTAAAAAACCCACAGCAAATCATTCTCAATAAGGAAAAGCTGAGAGCCTTCCCACTGAGTTCAGGAACATGACAAGGAGGCCCACTCTTGGTGCTATTGTTCAACATAGTACTAGAAGTCCTAGCAGTGGCAATCAGACAACAAAAAGAAAAAGTATTTAAATTGGCAAAGAAGTCAAACTCTCTCTCTTTGCAGATGACATGATACTGTATGTGGAAAATCCAAAAGTCTTCACCCCCAAATTATTAGAACTCATACAGCAATTCAGTAATGTGACAGGATATAAAATCAATGTACATAAATCAGTTATACTCCCTCAAGTCAACTATTATTATTATTTAAGAAATACATTTTGTAAGGCTATAGCTCCCACAGATAGTAATTCCTCTGATGGACCTGAACATATTGAAGTAAATTGAAGACCTAGAACTAGAATTCCTGAGCAATAAAGTATTTTTGAGGGGTGCCTGGGTGGTTCAGTCATTAAGTGTCTGCCTTTGGCTCAGGTCATGATCTCGGAGTCCTGGGATTGAGCCCTGCATCGGGCTCCCTGCTCGGCAGGAAGCCTGCTTCTCCCTCTCTCATTCCCCCTGCTTGTGTTCCCTCTTTAGCTGTGCGTCGCTCTGTTCAATAAATAAATAAAATCTTTTCTAAAAAGTGTTTTCGAATTAAGGTATATACATTTTAAAAGATGTAATGCAATGATCTTAATTGACTACAGTATAGTGTAAACATAACTTAATTGACTACAGTATAGTGTAAACTTAACTTTTATACGCACTGGGATAGCAAAAAATTCATCTGACTTGCTTTATTTTAACAATGGCTATATTGTGGTGGCCTGGAACTGAACCAGTTCATGTCTGAGGTGTGCCCTTACTTCTTCTTTGTTGTAATGTCCTTGTTGAGCTTGGGCATGAATGTTTTGTTGGCTGTGTAAGACAAGTCAGAATATGTTCCCTCTTTTTCAATTCTCTGGAAGAGTTTGTTAAGGATTGAAAATATTTATTCCTTAAATGTTTGGTAAATTAGCCATTTAAGCCAGCAAAACCTGGAGGTATTTTATGATAAGGTTTGATTATGGATTCAGTTATTGTAATAGATAGATAATGGAAAGGAGGCAACTAAACATTCCTTAGTACTGTCTTCACAGTACAATGTAGAAAAGCTATACATTTAAATGAGAAAAACTTAAAGTTGTGTTTTCTTGGTCTCAGTGTTTTGTTCTTTGTGAAGTGTGTAGTGCCACACATATTTTTGTTTCTCTTTGTTCAACAGTATTTATTGGATGCCTACTATGTGCCAAACATTCTGCAAGACAGTAAGGATATAATCATAAACATTGTCCTTGATATCATGAATGTTATAGTCAGTTGGGGAAGACATAAATTGAAAAGGCAATTACAAAATACTATATACATGTGATTGTATTGAGTCATATAGAAAAGAAGTGAACGTTTGTAATGGCCATTGTTGAAGCAAGGTGAGAGGTGCTAAGCAATGTTAAGGGCCCACTTGAGGCTGGAGATGATAAATTAGTAAAGGCATCAGACCACATAGCTGAGTAATTTTTTTCCCCAGCCATGCTGTCCAGCAAAAACTTATGCACAGAGAAGGTAAGTGACTGGATCCATTCCATATTGAAGATTTGCAAGATGGTTAGAGTAAAAGGATGAGGGAATGAAGTCCCTGACATTATTGGGACACACATAATTCCCAAGAACAGTTCTGATTCTGTCCCAGTGCCTAGAAGTCAGGAGATTCTTTTTTTTCCCCCAGATCCTGGTTCTGCTAGTGACTCTGCTAAGCTCATTTTTTATGTGGCTTATATTCACGTACTGGAACGACAGGTGGCTGACTGTTGGGCTGTCACTGCAAGTAAGCATCATCCTATAGGTCTAGTGCTGTCTGTCTAGATGTGTTCAGCCTAACTTTTGGCTTTCTTCCAGATCTTTGCTCCCTATGTGCACCTGATCAGCATAACTGTGATGGTTATCCTTTCCTGGCCTGTGGGCTTCTACTTAATCCATTTGGAAGAAGAAGGTATGTCATGTGGTGGAACCATGACTGATTCTTTCAGCTGACTTGAGCTCGTGTTATCCACTTAGCAAAATGCAAGTTTGGTAGATAGCCGCCACTATACCTTTTTGAAATTCGTTTAGTTTGTTATTCCTACATGCTCTTGGTGGTCGAACTCACAACTATATGTGGCCTATTGTAGCATTTCCCTACCCAAACAAGTGTCTTTCTGAAAAGGGAGTCTTCTAGAAAAATAAGAATTTCCTCTGTGTTGTTACAGATTGTCTGGGAATAGATTGAGGGTGGAATGACAATAGAGGTACATTTTAATTTTATTTGACCAAAGTGATTGTACAAGTCACAGTTCCTTTAGTTTGTATCAGATATTACTAGTTTCAGCTAACAAACTTATGATAGGTCCAGATATCCCTTATTCCATCCTAGTAATGCAAAGCAGTCTCCTGTGAGTCCCTGACTCACGACAGAAGCAGAAATGTCTGCCTCTTCCACTGATCTCTCCATTTCTAATATGGAAACAAAAGAAAATCAAAGCTATATACTAAATTGTTTTGAGAATAAACTTATCTCGCAACACTTTTACTAAAAAATTAGGATCTTCCTTTCTTTACCATCTCTCTTTTTACTCTTGGTTAAATAAGGAGTGTTTGCTTCCTAACTTGTGGAAGGATGCAGGCAAAAGAAAGACTGGATTGATACTTTTGCCATTGTGTGCTTGTACATGTGTGTACGAGTAAGTGGAGGTGAATTTTAGGCAATATTTCTGGGGCAGGATCTTTAAGGGGATAATAATGAACTCTTTTTCATTTCCTAAATTTTAGCTAGAATCAGAAGATACAAGATGGCAATTTATGGCAGAGAAAAAACCGGGAGATGTAATATACTCACAAAGTTGAGAGGTTAGAGCTGGAAATCTAGATTTACAAGTGATTGGACCATAAGTGGTAACTTAAAAATATGCAAATGGGTAAAATTCTCAGAGGTCTGAAATAGTGTCAGGGGAATGACCAGTGATAACAGATATTGTGGACAGGCTGTGTGTGTGTTGGGGGGGTGGGGTGTAGGAAAGAGAGAGAGAAGAGCAAATGCCCAATATTTATTGATTACTTATTATGACTCATAACTGTTACATCAATTCTGTGAGGTAGGTTTTAGCAGCAAGAAAGCTCCATTTTTCAGAATGGAGAAAATGAAGACTCAGAGAGGTTAAGCAACATGTCCTTACTCACACAATTAGAAAGTGATGCACTGTGGCTTTGAACGAAGATTTCTGTCAGCCAGTGCTCCTTTATACTATTTTGTGGGGTCTGAAATACAGGCATTTTAGCTTATCTTTACAGGCTTCAGGGCTTTCTCAGAACCAGCCAAACTACTCTTCCTCCTGAGAAGGTATTCCTTAACATTTTCTCTCCATCCTTCCTCCTTCATAATTCATTCCTTTTTAAATTTACAGTTCCAAAAATTTTTTCTTCATAATGCTTATATTTGGATATCCCAATTCAGATTTGTCCTCATTGCAAACCATGCTGACATTTTAACCCCTATACTTTGAAATCACTGAAGATTAGAAATAGAAACAGAAATAGAGAGCAAATCAGCCAGTCCATAGAATCAATGAAACCAATATGCTGGGTATTTACTGACTCCTGCTGGGATGAGTAGTTGCTTGAGATGGTTCTCCATTCCACTTCTGCTTTGTTCTCACTTCTCTCTCTCCCAACTTTTTTTTTAGCTCTACAGGTGGCTATTGGGTTACCGTTTTTCCTTATCCTTTTATGTCTCTATGTTATGCCATTGGGGATTCATTCTCCCTGCATTCAGGAGGAGGGTAAATTGGGACCCAAACCAGACTTCATTGGACATAGAGGTGCACCCATGGTAAGTCTGAGCATGGGTGAGTAGAAGTATACAGGGGATGTGTAGATGAGAGAATGGGACCTCAGAACCACGGTAACCCCTGGAAAGGAGAAAGAGTTGGCTTGAAATGACAACAATACAGAGTTAATTGTAGAGGTTGGATTTGAACCCGTCACCTAACTTAATTTTCTGTACTGTGCCCAGTGACATTACCTCAGATGAGCAGAGTCCCAGATTCAGTTTGGGTAGAGGGAGAATATAGCAGGCTCTTTGAAAAAGAGCTTTTTTTCAAAGAGCCAAGGGATCCAAACTCATCTTCCTAAAGCCCTTTCATTACTGGGCTCCCTCCAGCCATCAAAGAGATGGTGGGGGGAGAGACTCTGAGGTATAGCAACTGATGTTTTTTTCTTCTATAGATGGGGCCTGAGAATACCATGATGTCCTTTGAGAAAGCTGTTGAACAAGGGGCCTGGGGCCTGGAGGGTGATATACAATTAAGGTAGGAAAATAGGGGATAGGCTGGGGAGGAGATAAGACCAATGGAATGGAAGATGACCAGTATAATCCAAGTTGTAGAGAGGGCAAGCCCTGGGAAGTTTCTCCTGTGTTTGTATGGCACATATGCACAGGGCACATATGCACAGAGCACACACACAAACCACTTCTTCCTTACAAACCATATATCTGTACCCCTACATTCTCAAACATAGTCTCAAGATCATACACACACTATATCGTCTCCACACATAATTCAGATTTGTCCTCATTGCAAACCATGCTGCCATTTTAACCCCATGTACTACCTTAGCAATCTACTTAACATTCCCTGGGGACCTACTGTATTCTTGCTCTTCTTGTGCGTGCTAGAGAGAGGCAAATACAATGTAGCCCTGCCTAATGAAGGAGATATAGCATGTATTCAGAGTATAAAACCACATGTGTGAGTTCCTTCCAGAGAAGAATAAATCAAATGCAGTGGGCCTCAGTGGAGGAAAAGGGCACTGCTTATTTTGTGGAAAAGATCTATGTCCTCAGAATTATGTTTATGTTATCTTAAGGAAAAAATATTATTTTACGAATTAAAAGTGGGGAAAGAAGGTATTCTAAGGAGAGGCAATAATTTATTCAAAGGCATCTAAATGAGAAATAACAAGTTTGTAGATCATCAAGCTAATCTGTGTGGATTCCTAAAGTGATATACTTTGGAGACAGGAGAGGGCTATATGAGGAAGAGGTATGGCTGTAAGGCTCACTGAGGCTGGATCACAGAGATCCCTAAATATTTAATGGGCAGCTTTGGTAAATTTTAGAGGACGTATTACCTTACTTTTTTTTCTTTTTTTTTAAATTGTTACTTAGATTTTTTTTCCAGTGTTCCAAGATTCATTCCCCATTCCCCACACACAGTGCTCCACACTTTAGGTGTCCCCAGTACCCACACCAGGCTCTCCCATCCCTCTACGCCCCTCCCTCCAAGTCCCTCAGTTTGTTTCTGTGTCCAAAGTCTCTGTTGTTTAGTTTCCCTCCCTGGATTACCCTACTTCCCATTTATTTTCCTTCTCCCACTGTCCTCCAGGTTACCCCTCATGCACCGCAAGTAAGTGAAACCATGCGATACTTGACTTTCTCTTCTTGGCTTATTTCACTCAGCATAATCTCTTCCAGTCCAGTCCATGTTGCTACAAAAGTTGGATATTCGTCCTCTCTGATGGAGGCATAGTATTCCATCGTATATATGTACCACATCTTCTTTATCCATTCATCAGTTGATGGGCACCTTGGCTCATTCCACAGTTTGGTGATCGTGGCCATTGCCGCGATGAACATTGGGGTACATATGGCCCTTCTTTTCACTACATCTGTATCTTTGGGGTAAATGCCCAATCGTGCAATTGCAGGGTCATAGGGTACCTCTATTTTAATTTTTTAAGGAATCTCCACACTGTTTTCCAAAGCGGCTGCACCAGTTTACATTCCTACCAACAATGTAAGAGGGTTACCCTTTCTCCACAGCCACTCCGACACTTGTTGTTTTCTGTCTTCTTAATTGTGGCCATTCTGACTGGTGTAAGGTGGTATCTCAGTGCGGTTTTGATTTGAATTTCCCTGATAGCCAGTGACACTGAACATTTTTTCATGTGTCTGTTAGCCATTTGTATATCCTCTACGGAGAAGTGCATCTTCATGTCTCTTGCCCATTTTTTGATGTATTCATCTTCTTTTTGGGTGTTGAGTTTGAGTAGTTCTTTATACATCTTGGATACCAGCCTTTGTCTGTAGTGTCATTTGCAAATATCCTCTCCCATTCTGTGGGTTGCCTCTTTGTTTTGTTGATTGTTTCCTTTGCTGTACAGAAGCTTTTTATTTTGATGAAGTCCCAAAAGTTCATTTTCGCTTTTGTCTCCTTTGCCTTTGGAGACGTGTCTTGAAAGAAGTTGCTGTGGCCAATGTCAAAGAGGTTACTGCCTATGTTCTCTTCCAGGATTTTGATGGATTCCTGCCTCACGTTGAGGTCTTTCATCCATTTCGAATTTGCCTTTGTGTGTGGTGTAAGAGAATGGTCTAGTTTCATTCTTCTATACGTAGCTGTCCAATTTTCCCAGCACCATTTCTTGAAGAGACTGTCTTTTTTCCACTGGATATTTTCTTTTTAAAGATTTTATTTATTTGACAGAGAGAAACACAGCCAGAGAGGGAACACAAGCAGGGAGAGTGAGAGAGGGAGAAGCAGGCTTCCTGCCGAGCAGGGAGCCCGACGTGGGGCTCGATCCCGGGTCTCCGGGATCATGGTCTGAGCCCAAGGCAGTCGCTCAACCAACTAAGCCACCCAGGCGCCCCTCCACTGGATATTTTTACCTGCTTTGTCAAAGATGATTTGACCATAGATTTGTGGGTCCATATGTGGACTCTCCACTGTATTCCATTGGTCTGTTTCTCTGTTTTTGTAACAGTACCATGCTGTCTTGGTAATCACAGCTTTGTAATAAAGCCTGAGGTCAGGTAATGAGATGCCCCCAGCTTTGCTTTTCTTCTTCAGCAATTCCTTAGCGATTCCAGGTCTTTTTTGGTTCTATATAAATTTTAGGATTGTTTGTTCCAACGTTTTGAAGAATGTTGGTGGAATTTTGATCGGAATGGCATTGAAAGTTTAGATTGCTCTGGGCAGTATAGGCATTTTGACAATGTTTATTCTTCCGATCCATGAGCATGGAATGCTCTTCCATCTTTTTGTGTCTTCTTCAATTTCTTTCATGAGTGTTCTGTAGTTCCTCGAGTACAGATCCTTGACTTCTTTGGTTAGGTTTATTCCTAAGTATCTTATAGTTTTGGAGCTATAGTAAATGGAATCGATTCTCTGATTTCCCTTTCTATTTTTTCGTTGTTAGTGTATAAGAATGCAACTGATTTCTGCGCATTGATTTTGTATCCTGCCACATTACTGAATTATTGTATGAGATCTAGTAGTTTGGGGATAGAGTCTTTTGGGTTTTCCACATAGAGTATCATGTCATCTGCAAAGAGAGAGAGTTTGACTTCCTCTTTGCCAAGCTGGATACCTTTTATTTCTTTCTGTTGTCTGATTGCTATTGCTAGGACTTCTAACACTATATTAAATAGTAGTGGTGAGAGTGGGCATCCTTGCCTTGTTCCTGATCTCAGAGGAAAGGCTGTCAGTTTTTCCCCATTGATCATGATATTTGCTGTGGGTTTTTCATAGATTTTATGAGGTTGAGAAATGTTCCCTCTATCCCTATACTTTGAAGAGTTTTGATCAGGAACGGATGTTGTATTTTGTCAACTGCCTTTTCTGCATCAATTGAGATTACCATGTGGTTCTTCTCTCTTCTCTTATTGATTTGTTATATCACGTTGATTGTTTTGCGTGTGTTGAACCACCCTTGCATCCCTGGGATAAAACCCACCTGGTCATGGTGGATAATATTTTTAATGTATTGTTAGATCCTGTTAGCAAGGATCTTGTTGAGAATCTTGGCATCTGTATTTATCAGCGATATTGGTCTGAAGTTCTCCTTTTTGATGGGGTCTTTGTCTGGTTTGGGGATTAGAGTGATGCTGGCTTCATAGAAGTTTTCCTTCCGTTTGTATTTTTTGAAAGAGCTTCAGGAGAATAGGTGTTATTTCTTCTTTGAATGTTTGGTAGAATTCCCCAGGGAATCCGTCTGGTCAGGGACTCTTGTTTTGGGGCAGGTTTTTGATCACTGCTTCAATCTCATTACTAGATATAGGTCTATTCAGATTGTCAGTGTCTTCCTGTTTCAGTCTTGGTAGTTTATATACGTTTCTAGGAATGTATCCATCTCTTCTAGGTTGTGAAACATATTGGCATATAATTGTTGATAGTAATTTTTGATGATTGTTTCTATTTTGTTGGTGTTAGTTGTGATTTCTCCCCTTTCATTCATAATTTTATTAATTTGGGTCTTCTCCCTTTTCTTTAGGATTAGCTTGGCCAATGGTTTATCAATCTTATTGATTCTTTCTAAGACCAGCTTCTAGTTTCGTTGATGCGTTCTACTCTATCTCTCTTTTCTGATTCATTCATCTCTGCTCTTATCCTTATTATTTCCCACCTTGTGTGGGGGGTTGGTTTAATTTTTTGTTGATTTTCCAGTTCTTTAAGGTGTAATGAGACTTGGTGTATTTGGGATTTTTCAATTTTTTTGATTGAGGCTTGGATGGCTATGAATTTCCCCCTTAGGACTGCCTTTGCTGTATCCCATAGGTTTTGGATCAATGTATCTTCATTCTCAATGGTTTCCATGAAGTGTTTCAGTTCTTCCTTGATTTCTCGGTTGATTCACATATTCTTGAGCAGGATCGTCTTTGGCATCCAAGTGTTTGATTTTCTCCTGAACTTTTTATGGTGGTTGAGTTCCAGTTTCATGGCATTGTGGTCAGAGAATATGCACGGAATAATTTCAGTCTTCTGGTATCAGTTGAGCCCTGATTTGTGACCTAGTATGTGGTCTATTCTGGAGAAAGTTCCATGTGCACTCGAGAAGAATGAGTATTCTGCTGTTTTAGGGTGGAATGTTCTGAATATATCTATGAGATCCATCTGGTCCAATGTGTCATTGAAGGCTCTTGATTCTTTGTTGATTTTCTGTTTAGATGATCTGTCCATTGCTGAGAGTGGTGTGTTAAGATCTCCTACAATTAATGTATTCGCATCAATATGATTCTTTTTTTTTTAAGATTTTTATTTATTTGACAGCGAGAAACACAGCCAGAGAGGGAACACAAGTAGGGGGGATAAGAGAGGAAGAAGCAGGCTTCCCGTGGAGCAGAGAGCCTGATGTGGTACTCGATCCCGGGGCCCAGTGGTAGGATTTATATGGTACAAAACTGTTACAGGGTAAAGAAAGGGTTATCAAGGGTAAATGAAGAGATCAAAAAGCGAAGCCAACCTATATGACCCCCAACCAGTATTTATATAGTACAAAAGCAAAGACAATTACACAAACACACTGACAAACTAGAATGGGAATGTGAGGGCAGACAGTCCTTGTGGGCAAGGAATGCGTTTCAGATGCTCCCGAGTTTGTCTTGTTATTATTTTGGAGGAGCCCACTTTCAAAAGATATAGCGAGATTAGAACTGGTTGTATAGAGGGGTAGTATTGAATAGGGATGAGGGATTGACTTGAAGCTTATAACTACATGTATATGTAAAAGAGAGAATAAAGGAAAGAGGAGAGAAGAAAGGGAAAAACAGAGAAAGTGAACAGGGAAACAGGACGCAACAACAAAAGCAGAAAATATAGGAGTGTGTTTGAAAAAATTTCAGGGTAAAAAAGAAAAAAAATGTTATGGGGTGTTGTATTGAGTATCATGTTGTGATAAGAAGGGGGTTAAAAATTGAAAGAAGAAAAACCATGAGACTGTATTTTTAAGCTTAAAATGGAAGCTTTAAAAGTAAAAGTAGAAAAAAGTTTAAAAAAGTAAATAAGGTGGAAAACTGTATCAATAAGTTGTAGGGATTTTGGTACTTGTAGTCAGTGCCAGGAGTTTAATAAATTGCCTTTCCCCCGATTTGGGGTTTTGCAGTTTGAGTGTTGTCCTTCTGAGCTTCTGGCTTGCTTTCTGGGGGCGGGGCCTGCCGCTCTGCTTCAGTCCTTCTACCTGGGCTGCATCTTTCCGCCCCCTTGCTAAAGGCTGGTCTCAATGGTAACCAGGTTATCAGGTTACAATTCTCTGGTAGCGGAGCGTTTTTCTTTTATGTCTTTTTTCAGCTGCTGAAGAAGTCAGGTCGGAGCAAGATGTCTGCGCCCAGACCTCCCTCCCAGAGAGAGCCTCTACACAGAGAGGGGCTCTTTCTAGCCTCCCGGTTGGCAGCCTGTCACAGCCGGGCTGATGCAGACATATTGATTTCTGCCCCTGACCCCGCTTGTCGCTTCACTCCCGCACCTCAAAACCACAACTCCTTTTGGATTGCGCGACCTTGTCTGTGCTCCAGGACCCGCAGCCTCTCTGGTCCCAAGCAAGTCTGTAAAATCGCCTTCCCTGGGGGGGGGTCCGCACCCGGCCCACGGGGTGGAGAGAAGCGGGAGAGAAAGGCAGTGGCGGAAAAATAGGATTCATGCCCGCCGCTCTCGCGGCGGCTGTGGTGGCTCCAGCAGCAGCTGAAAAAAATTTTAAAAAGTCTCCTTGCCTTGCCGCGTGCTCTACTGTGTTAACCGTTTCTGTCTCGCCTCGATTCAGACCCTAATCTGCTGTTATTCCTCACTCACAGAGCACTTTCATGTTGGGGTATTTGCTTTCAATGGTTCAGCTCTGCGGGCTTCCTCCCCCCCATCCCTGTGTCTGGGGCAAGCCTCTGGTCCCTCTTACTTGTTTCTACCTTTTTGCCGCTGGTCTTTGTCTCCCGTGGTGATCCAGAAATGTGAAATAATCACATTTCAGGCTGATTTCATGGGTGCTCACAGTGGTCCTGTAGTGGTTTTTTTTTTTTGCTGGAATTCAGCTCTCTTCAGGGAACCCTGAAATGTGGTCACCTGGCCTTCCGCCATCTTCTTCCCTTTACCTTATATTTTTAGAAAGACTCATCGGGAAGGGTATGAGGGAGAATTGTCAGGGAGATGAGTGGTAAGCTGTAGCATTGTTCAAATTATAACAATAGAATACTTGGACCAGAGCAGGTTTGAGGACAAAATGGCATGCTTTGCTGTAGAACCTGTGTACCTGAGCAGCTGGAACTGGGAAGATTTCATCTGTAGTATGGGTATTTAGATGATGTGGTGTGTACAAACTGCCTTTATAGCCCTTCTAAGGGAGAAACAGAAGAGAAATCAACCTTCTTTTTCACAGATGAGGAAATGTTTTTTGAACCTAGATTCAAATAAGGGAAATGTATTACTGAAGTCATAAGGCTAGAATGTTCATAATAAATCAAGAATTAGAACTAGATTTCCTGACCCCTAAGTGGGGTTCTTGATGTTACCCAACAGTGACAACTGTTTCATGCAAAATGTTTGATTGAGGATTGAAAATAGATAGTCTGTCAGAACTCCTGGGTTCCTTTGTTGAAATGCCTTGTGGTCATGGCATAATGTGTAAAGGTGCTGAGTTGGTGAGGTCCTGGCGTACAATCTTTCTCCTGTTACTTCTGTGGCTTCAACTTTGATGTAGGTGGTCCTTCCAACGCCTCAGTTTCTTTGCTCGTTGTCCCTGCACCATCCACATTCATGGTCATACCCTAATCTTTATCTTTACCAAAAATTGCATATCAGCCAGAATCCAGTCAGGACATAAATACCACACAAGTAACTTGAACAGGAAAAATGCAGTATCAAGAATTACCACATTTTAAATGTGGTTAACCACCAAAAGAGGTATGAGGATCCTGGGAAGTACAAGAGTATCAAGTACAGGTGTTCCAGATGGAATGGAATAAGTATATCCCACCCTATTTTTTCCAAGAATTACAAAACAACAACAGCAACAACAACAAATGGACAAAATTCACCTACTTAAAAGTGGGCATCTTGCCCACTGCTTTCAAGAATAAGAGATGTAGGGGTGCCTGGGGGGCTCAGTCGTTAAGCGTCTGCTTTCAGCTCAAGTCATGATCCCAGGGTCCTGGGATCGAGCCTCAATTGGGCTCCCTGCTCAGCGGGAAACCTGGTTCTCCCTCTCCCACTCCCTGTGCTTGTGTTCCCTCTCTTGCTGTGTCTCTCTTTGTCAAATAAGTAAACAAAATCTTTCTCTAAAAAAAAAGAATAAGATGTAGCTGACTTTTCCTAGCACACAGAAATAGACACAGAGAGCTAGGCAAAATTAAGAGACAGAGAAATGTGTCACAGATGAAAGAACAGGACAGAAATCTCAGGAAGAGACTTACGCAATACAGATGTAAGTAACATGCCTGAGAGAGAATTTAAAGTCATAAAGACACTCACTGAACTTCAGAAACGAGTGGAAGGCATTAGTGAGACCCTTAAGACAGAGATATAAAAAGAACCATTCAGAGTTGAGGAACACAATAGAAATATACTTGATGAAAGAAATAGACTGAAAGAAGCAGAGGAACAATTTAATGAACTAGAATACAGAGTAATGGAAAGCAGTCAAACTGAACAAATGAGGAAAGAAGCATTATGAAAATGAGAATAGGCTTAGGGAACTCAGTGACTTCATCAAACATAAAAACATTCACATTATAGGTTTCCCAAATGAAGAGGAGAGAGAAAAGGGGGCAGAAAATTTGAAGAATTAAGAGCTGAAAACTTCCCTAATCTGGGGAAAGAAAAAGGTATCTAGATCCAGGAGGCACAGAGATTCTTCAAGAAAATCAACCAAAGTAGGTCCACACCAGGACACATAGTAATCAAAATTGCATAAGGTAATAATTAAAAAAAAATCAGAAAAACAGCAAGAGAAAACACATATAAGAGAAACCCTGTAAGTCTATCGGATTTTTCAGTAGAAACTTTGCAGGCCAGAAAGGAGTGGCATGATATATTCCAAATGCCAAAACAGAATAATCAACAGCCACAAATACTCTTTCCAGCAAGGCTGTCATTCAGAATAGACAGAGAGATAGTTTCTCAGACAAAAAATAAAGGAGTTCATGACTACTAAACCAGCCCATAAGAAATATTAAAGGGGATCTGTGAGTGTAAGGACTAAGTGAGGGTATGGAGAGTAGGAAACACAAGAACAGTAAAAATAAGTATTTCTGTAAAAAACCACTCAAAGCATTCATAAAAGGATGTAAAATATGACACCATATACTTAAAATGGGAAAAAAGGAGTGAAGAATGGGTTCGAACTTAAGTGACAGTCAACTTAGTTTAGTTTACTTTGTGCAGAAGATGTTATATATACAAACCTAACAGTAACCACAAATTAAAAACCACTAATAAATATGCAAAGAATAATGAGAAAGGAGTCCAAGTATATAAGAAAACAAGCAAATCATGCAAGAAAGAGAAGATTAGAGAAAAACTATGAAACAACAAGTAACAAAAAATCAAACATATTTATCAGTAATTACTTTGAATGTAAATGGATTAAATGCTCCAATCAAAAGACATAGAGTGACAGAATGGACAAAAAAATAAATAAATAAAAGATTCATCTATATGCTGCCTGCACAAGACCCAATTTCAGATCTAAAGAAACCTGAAAATTGAAAGTGAGGGCTGGAAACACATCTATCATGCAAGCGATTGCCCAAAGAAAGCCAGAGTAGCAATACGTATATAGGACAAAACTTTTATGTTTTTAAGAAAATTAAATTTATTTAAATTGTAGTGTAGTTAACATACAGTGTTATAGTACTTTCAGGTGTACAGTATAGTGATCAGAATTTCAAGGGTGCCTGGGTGGCTCAGTCGGTTAAGTGGCTGCCTTTGGCTCAGGTCATGATCCTGGGGTCTTGGGATTGAGCCCAGTATTGGGCTCCCTGCTCAGTGGGGACCCTGCCTTTCCCTCTCACTCTGCAGCTCCCCCTGCTTGTGTGTGCTTTTGCTGTTTCTGTCTCTCATTCTCTGTCAAATAAATAAATAAAATTTTTAAAAATTTCTATACATTACCCAGTGCTCATGATGTTAAGTGTACCCTTAATCCCATTTACCTATTTCACCCATTTCCCTACCCACCCCCCTCTAATAACCTTCTATTCTCTGTTATTTATAGAGTATGATATTGGTTTGTCTCTTTTTTTCCTTTGTTCATTTGTTTCTTTTTGAAAAATAATCCTTTTCAATTTAAATTTTAAGTAGTAAACATACAGTACAATATTGGTTTCTGGAGGAGTATTCAGTGATTCATCACTTACATACAGCACACAGTGTTTATCATAACAAGTGCCCTCCTTAAATACCCATCATCCATCTAGCCTATTCGCCACCCTCAGTATGTTCTCTGTAGGTAAGGGTCTCTTATGGCTTGTTATGTATATCGGACAAAATAACTTCAAAACAAAGAGTGTAACAAGACGCAAGGAAGAGCACTATATAATAAAGGGGACAATCCAACAGGATGATATAACAATTGTATTTATGTATCCAACATGGGATCACCCCAAAACATAAAACAGTTAATAACAAACACAAACTAATTGATAGTAATACAATAATAGTAGGGGACTTTAACAGCCCACTTACATTGACTGATAGTTCATCCAAACAAAAAAAATAAAAAAGGAAACAATGGCTTTGAATGACACACTGGACTAGATTGATTTCACGGATATATTCAGAACATTCCATACTAAAACAGCAGAATACACATTCATTTCAAGTGCACATGGAACATTTTCCAGTGTAGATCACATTTTAGGCCAAAAAACCAAACCCCAACAATTTCAAAGAGATCTAAGTTATACCATGCATCTTTTCTGACCACAATGCTATGAAACTAGAATTCAACCACAAGAAAAAAGCTGAAAAGAACACAAATACATGGGAGTTAAACAACATGCTAGTAAACAATGAATGGGTCAGCCCAGAAATCAAAGAGGAAGTAAAAAAAAATGCATGGAAGCAAATGAAAATGAAAACACAGTGGTCCAAAATCTTTGGGAAGTAACAAAAGTGGTTCTAAGAGAGAAGTTTATAGCAATACAGATCTACCTTGAGAAGCAAGAAAAATCTCCAGTAAACAATCTAACCTTGCACCCAAAGGAAATAGAAGAACAACAAACAAAACCTCAAACCAGCAGAGGGTAGGAAATAATAAACGTTGGAGAAGAAATAAATGATTTTCAGAAATTGAAAAAGCAATAAAACAGATAAATGAAACCAGGGGCTGGTTCTTTGAAAATATCAACAAAATTGATGTACCTCTAGCTAGATGAGAGAGAGAGAGAGAGAGAGAGAGAGAGAGAGAGAGAGAGAGAGAGAGAGAGAGATAAGAGAGAGAGAGGAAGGAAGGAGGAAGGGAGGAAAAGAAGGGAAGGAAGGAAAGGAAAGGAAGGGGAAAGAAAGAAGAAGGGTAAAGACTCAAAATCACCAATGAAAAAGGAGATTTGATAACCAAAACCACAGAAATAAAAACAGTTATGAATATTATGAAAAACTATATGCCAACAAATAAGACAACCCAAAAGAAATAGTAAGTTTCTGGAAACATATATTGTGCCAAAAGTGAAACAGGAAGAAACAAAGTTTAAATAGACTGATTACTAAAGAGACTGAATCTGTAATCAAAAACTCACAAAAAAACAAAAGTCTAGGACCAGATGGCTTCATGGGTGAATTCTTTTTTTTCTTTTTCTTTATTATTATTATTTTTATTATGTATGTGAGTCACCATAAAATACAACATTAGTTCTTTTTACAGAGAAGAAATAAAATTTATGTTCTTTTTTAAATTTAATTTTATTTTTTTCAGTATTCCAAGATTTATTGTTTATGCACCACACCCAGTGCTCTATGCAATACATGCCCTCCTTAATACCCACCACCAGGCTCACCCATACCCCCACCCCCTCCCCCTCCAAAACTCTGTTTGTTTCTCAGAGTCCACAGTTTCTCATGCTTCATCTCCCCCTCTGATTTACCCCAATTCACTTTTCCTTTCCTTCTCCTAATGTCATCCATCTTAATCTTTAGTGCGCCACAAGTAAGTGAAACCATATGATAATTGACTTTCTCTGCTTGACTTACTTCACTCAGCATAATCTCCTCCAGTCCTATCCATATTGATATAAAAGTTGGGTATTCATCCTGTCTGTTGGCTGTGTAATGTTCCATTGTATATATGGACCATATGTTCTTTATCCATTCATTTGTTGAAGGGCATCTTGGTTCTTTCCATAGTTTGGTGATTGTGGCCATTGATGCTATGAACATTGAGGTACATATTCTTTTGGTGAATTCTACCAAACATTCTTTTAATTTATTTTATTTTTTCAGTGTTCCAAGATTCATTGTTTATACCCCACCTACCCAGTGCTCCATCCAATACGTGCCCTCAGTACCCACCACCAGGCTCTCCCATCCCCACCCCCCCTTCCCTCCAAGACCCTCAGTTTGTTTTTGTGTCCAAAGTCTCTCATGTTTCATTTCTCTCCCCGAATTACCCTACTTACCATTTCCTTTCCTTCTCCTACTGTCCTCTATATCACCCCTTATGCACTGCAAGTAAGTGAAACCATATGACTTGACTTTCTCTATTTGGCTTATTTCACTCAGCATAATCTCTTCCAATTCAGTCCATGTTGCTACAAAAGTTGGATATTCATCCTTTCTGATGGAGGTGTAGTATTCCATTGTATGTATGTACCACATCTTTATCCATTCTACCAAACATTTTAAGAAGACTTAATACCTATTCTTCTCAAACTATCCCAAAAATAGAAAAAAAGCTTCTCAATTCGCTCAATGAAGACAGTATTGTCCTCATAACAAAACCAGATGAAGACACCATCAGTTGGTTAAATGACTGCCTTCGGCTCAGGTCATGATCCCGATCGGGCTCCCTGATTGGCGGGAAGCCTGATTCTCACTCCCCCTGCTTGTGTTCCCTCTCTGGCTGTGTTTCTCTCTGTCAAAAAAATAAAATCTTTTAAAAAAAAAAAGACACCACAAAAAAGAAAAAAAAGATCTACAGGCCATCTCTGATGAGCATAGATGCAAAAATCCTCAATAAAATGCCAGTGAGCTCAACATCAAAACAAAAGACAATCCAATTAAAAATGGGCAGAGGACATGTACAGACATTTCTCCAAAGAAGACATCCAGATGGGCAAGAGACACACGAAAAGATGCTCAACATCACTCATCATCAGGGACATGCATTCCAAAACTACAATGAGATATCACCTAACACCTGTCACAATGGCTAAAACAAAACAAAACAGGTGCTGGAGAGGATGTGAAGAAAAAGAAACACTTGTACACTGTTTGTGGGAGTGCAAAGGAGTACAGCCACTGCAGAAGACAGTATGAAGAATTCCTAAAAAAAAGTTAAAAATACAACTACCGGGCGCCTGGGTGGCTCAGTTGTTTAAGTGACTGCCTTCGGCTCAGGTCATGATCCCAGAGACCAGGGATTGAGTCCCACATCAGGCTCTCTGCTCGGCAGGAATCCTGCTTCTCCCTCTCTCACTCTACCTGCTTGTGTTCCCTCTCTGGCTGTGTTTCTCTCTGTCAAATAAATAAAATCTTTAAAAAAATACAACTACCCCATGACCCAGTAATTTTACTACTGAGTATTTACCCCCAAAATCAGAAATCCACTAATTCAAAGGGATATGTGCACCCCTGTTTTTATAGCAGCATTATTTACAATAGTCAACTTATGGAAGCAGCCCAAGTGACCACTGATGGGTGAGTGCTCAAAGAAGATGTGGTGTAAGTATACAATGGAATATTATTCAGCCTTAAAAAAGAATGAAATCTTGCCATTTACCATGGTATGGATGAAGCTGGAGAGTATAATGCTATGTGAAGTAAGTCAGAGAATGACAAACACCATATGATCTCACTATATGTAGAATTTAGAGAAGAAAAAAAGACAAATGAGCAAATGGGGAAGAAAGACAAACCAAGGAACAGATTCTTAACTGTAGAGAACCGACTGGAGCTCCCAGAGGGGAGGTGGGTGGAGGGATGGGGGAAGTAGATGATGGGGATTAAGGAGGGCACTTGCTGTGATGAGCCCTGGGTGTCATATGGAAGTATCAAACTAATCTTACGCTGTGTGTTAACTGTACTGGAATTAAGAAAAAACAACTCTCCTCTTCCTTTTCTTAGCCCCTGGTAACCACCATTCCATTTTCCGTTTTTATGACTTTGACTACCATAGATAGATACCATATACGGGTGGATCATACAGTATTTGCCTTTTTTGTGACTATCTTCATTTAGCATAATGTCCTCAAGTTTCATACATATTAAAGCATGTGACAGGATTTCCATCCCTTTTCAGGCTGAATAATAAATATTGTGTTGTGTATATATAACACATCTTAATTATCCATTCATTTATTGATAGATATTTGGATTGCTTCCACATCTTGTTTTTTTGGATAATGCTGCTATGAGCATGAGTCTACAAATATATTTTCTAGACTTTTCTTTAAATTCTTTTGGGCATATACTCGGAAATAGAATTGCTGAAACATATGGTAATTCTGTGTTTAATTATCTGAGGAATTGCTATGCTGGAGAAGGGGATTTTTAAAACCTGTATATAAAATCCTGGACAGACTTTTGTGTAATCCATGCATGAAACCTACAGAAACAACACAACAGAATATTTGATAACTGAATGTTGGTCTGAAATACCATCCAGTTTTTAGATTACTTCTGGGTAGCACATAGTGTGAAAGGCCAGAAAAGCATTGCAAAGCTTTTGAAAACTAAACTGACTTTGGAACTGTGACCTACATAGGCCAGGACATGTGTGCCTGAATACAATGACTGCTAAAATAAATTCAAATAGCAGTGAGAATCTCATCAAAATGCCAAGGATATAGTCCAAAGTCTTCATCATATGAAAACCATTTAGCCTCTCAGCTTAAATGAAAAAAATTAATAGATATCACCACCAAGAGAAACAGATGTTGGAATCATCTAAGAATTTTAAAGCAGCTGTCATTAAAGTATCTCATACAAATTGTGGACACTCATTAAGCAAATGAAAAAGTAGGATGTATTAGCAAAGAAAATGAATAAAGAACCATATGGAAATAGAATTTCTTTAGAGAAAAGAGAATGATTTAAAAAGTCAACTTGTAGTGGCCTGGGTAGCTCAATCGGTTAAGTGTCTGCCTTCGGCTCAGGTTGTGATCTCAGGGTTTTGAGATCCAGCCCCACATAGGGCTCCCTCCTCAGCCAGGGAGCCTGCTTCTCCCTCTGCTTTCCCCGCTGCTTGTTCCCTCTCTGTCTCTTTCAAGTGAATAAAGAAAAAAATCTTAAAAAAAATAAGTCAACTTGTTTATATATATCAATCATTATGTTAAAATGACATGTCAGTTATATCTCAGTAAAATGAGAAGAGTCAACCTCTTAGCATTTGAATTACTCCCTCATTTAAAAAAACACTTAATTTGGCTTCCAGAGTATCATACTGTCCTGATTGTCTTCCTTTCTGTATTGTTTCTCAAATGGGTTTCTTAGCCCACTCCTTCCATCTCTTCTAACTTTCAAAATTGTGGAATTCTTGAGATTTGTGATAAAATATAAAGGAAGTCTCATCCCTACCTCCAAAGTGAACTTTTTTTGACAGTGTTCACCCCATTTTGTAAAATTGCAAGCACATTGTTTTAATTATATGTCAAACATGTTTGTATGAAACTTTCATTTGAATGTGATATTTTAGGATGCATTTGAAAAGGAGGTGTGTCTATACATCAAAAGCAAGTAATATAAACTAGGATTTAACATCTAAGAGAGACAGCATATATGAGGACCTGTTTTTTGCATCTCTGCAATCTTTGCAAAGACTTTTGGCTGCTGAGGTTTATAGCATAACGGCCCAGTGAGATACCCTCACTAAGCGTGGAGCAACACCTCTCAGAGAACACTGAGTCATGTTTTCTGAAACAATGTTGACCTCATGTGAGCCAAAAGGAGAAATGTTGGCTCACTGGGAGTCAAGGAAGCTGAGGCACAGAAAGATCACAATAAGCTTCTGTGGGATTTACTGCCCCATTCCTTCCCCACCAACTCAATTCTTTTTAGGGGAAATAAGTGTAAATGTTGTACTTAGCAAGTGTGTGTGTGTGCGCGAGAGAGAGAGTTCAGTAATTTCTTTCAGTATTGCCTACCCTTTAACATCCATGATGAACAAAATGTTGTATTTTAGTACAGATGTGCCATGCCAAACCATTGTAGAGCCTGAGGCAAAGGGTAAAGTCAGTAATTTTGTCTGTATTTGAAATTTAATTATTTTGTTTGTCATAGATTTTTCATTTATTTGTATATTTTTAATTTATTTGAGAGCGTGTGTGTGCAGAATGGGGGGGGGGAGAGAGAGAGAGAGAGAATGTCAAGCAGATTCCCTGCTGAGTGCTACGCTGGATAGGGGTTTCTATCCCAAGAGCCTGAGATTATGACCTGAACTGAAATCAGGAGTTGGTTGAGCAACCAGCTGAGTCACCCAGGTGCCCCATCATTAATTTAGATTTTTAAAAATATTGCATTAAAACAGTATTTATCTTGATTACTTCCCTCCATCTTACACCCTGATGTGAGTGCACTACTATTTTGCCACTTTTTTTCTCATTTCTTATCTCATGTTAGATTAATACAATACTTTTTAGGACTTTATATCCCCTATTGGCTTATTAGCTGTACTTTTTTTTAGTGGTTTTACTAGAATTACAATATGATGTTTAACTTATTACTTCTTTATTATATATTTTTTTGTTTGTAAAATACAAGTCTTTTAACAATATACTTCCATCTCATCTCTCCAATCATTTGACCTATTACTGTCATGAATACCATAATGCACTGTTACTAATTTTTATTTTAAATGGTCAGTAATCTTTTTTAAAGATTAAAAATGAGAAAGAAGTTTTAAATATTTACTTATGTATTTATCTTTTCTGGTACTCTTCATTCTTTCATGTAGATCCAGGTTTCCAGTTGATACTTAGTTTTTGCCTAAGAGCATCTTTTAATTTTTCTTGGAGTGTAGGTCTGTTGGAAAAAGAATCCTATCTTTTATTTCTGTGAAAACATTCTCATTTTCCTTTTATTTTTTTAAATATAAATTTATTTTGTGCCTTCAGGTGATGTTTGTATGCTAGAAACATTTTACTTTAATTGAAATAAAAATAAGCATTCAGTTTATTAAACTCAGAACCCTTGTTCTTAAGCTTTTAAAATTAGCTTAGAAACCTTATTCCCACTCCTGGTTGGGCTATAACTGACATTCCTCCATGAAGCTCCCGACTATCTTAATGTTAATGAATAATGTTAACTTGACAACAACAAGGTATCCTGTGAGTCTTCTTTAACATCTGCAGATTCTTTTGAAACCTCCCTTTTCCTTACCTCCCCCACCTCCCAAGTATCTAATCAGTCACCTCTCATAGCCCTGGTGCAGCAGCTCTTTCTGCCCATGGGTCCTGTCCCCATGCTTTAATAAAGCCACCATTTTGCACCAAAACTAAAACTTATTCCATTTTAAGTCTAACTTTTTTCATTAGGTTTAGGTTTTTAAATGTTAATTCCAGTATAGTGACATACAGTGTTGTATTAGTTTCAGGTGTACAGTGTCATGATTCAGCAATTCTGTACTTACACAGTGCTCATCAGGATAAGTGTAGTCCTGATCCCTATCACCCATCTCCCCTATTGTAACCATCTGTTTGTTCTCTATAGTTAAGAGTTTGTTTCTTGGTTTGTCTTTGGTCCTTTGTTCCTTTGTTTTATTTCTTAAATTGCACATATGAGTGGAATCAGATTCAATGGTATTTGTCTTTCTCCGACTTATTTCACTTAGCATAATACTCTCTAGCTCCATCCATGTTGTTGCAAATGGCAAGATTTCCGTCTTTTTCATACTGAATAATATTCCATTGTATATCTATACCACATCTTTTTTTTTTAAGATTTTATTTATTTATTTGACAGAGAGATATCACAAGTAGGCAGAGAGGCAGGCAGAGAGAGAGGAGGAAGCAGGCTCCCTGCCGAGCAGAGAGTCCAATGCTGGCCTGGATTCCAGGACCCTGAGATCATGACCTGAGCTGAAGGCAGAGGCTTTAACCCACTGAGCCACCGAGGCACCCTATACCACATATTCTTTATCTGTTTATCTATCAGTGGATATTTGAGCTGCTTCCATAATTCGGCTATTGTAAATAATGCTACTGTAAACATAAGGGTGCACATATCCATCTGAACTAGCGTTTTTGTATTTTTAGGATAAATACCTGGTAGTGGGATTACTGGATCATAGGATAATTCTATTTTTAACTTTATGAGGAACCTCTATAATGTTTTCTGCAGTGGCTGTGCCCCTTTGCATTCCCAATAGCAGTGCACAAGTGTTTCTTTTTCTTCACATCCTCTCTAGCACCTGTTGTTTCTTGTGTTTTTTATTTTAGCCATTCTGACAGGTGTGAGGTGATCTCTCATTGTAGTTTTGATATGCATGTCCCTGATGAGTGATGTTGAGCATCTTTTCATGTGTCTCTTAGCCATCTGGATGATTTTGGAGAAATCTGTTTATATCTTCTGCTTATTTTTTAATTGGATTATTTATTTTGAGGGTGTTGAGTTGTGTAAGTTTTTTTAATATATTCTGTATACTAATCCTTTATCAGGTATGTCATTTGCAACTGTCTTCTCTCATTCCATGGTTTGTCTTTTAGTTTTGTTGATTGTTTCCTTCACTGTGCTGAAGCTTTTTTTTTTTAAGATTTTATTTCTTTATTTGACAGAAACACAGAGAGGGAACACAAGCAGAGGGAGTGAGAGAGGGAGAAACAGGCTTCCTGCTGAGCAGGGAGCCCAATGTGAGGCTCAATCCTGGGACTCTGGGATTATGATATGAGCCAAAGGCAGTTGCTTAAAAAACTGAGCCACCCAGGCGCCCCCAAAGGCAGATACTTAATGACTGAGCCACCCAGGCGCCCCATGTGCCAAAGCTTTTTATTTTGGTATAGACTGTAGTTTATTTTTGCTTTTGTTTTCCTTGCCTCATAAGACATATCTAGAGAAATTTTATGACCAATGTCAGAGAAATTCCTGCCTGTGCTGTCTTCTAGGATCTTTATGGTTTCAGGTCTCACATTTAGGTCTTTAAGCCATTTTAAATGCATTTTTTGTGTGGTGTAAGAAAATGGTCCAGTTTCATTCTTTTGTTTGTAGCTGACCAGTTTTCCCAAATGGGAAGTAGGGTAATCCAGGGAGAGAAACGAAACAACAGAGACTTTGGACACAGAAACAAACTGAGGGACTTGGAGGGAGGGGGGTGGAGGGATGGGAGAGCCTGGTGATGGGTACTGGGGGGCACCTATTACGTGGAGCACTGGGTGTGGAGAATGGGGAATGAATCTTGGAACACTGGGAACAAAATTTTAAGTAACAATAAAAAATAATTAACAATGTACCAAAAACCACTGAATTTTATACTTAAATGTGTGGATTGTACAGTATGTGAATTATATCTCAATAAGGTGATTTTTGGAAATTTTTTAAAAATAAAAAATAACAAAATAGTTAAAAAAAACCCAACAACTGAACTTGTTTTACCAAAAAAAAAGTGGGGTAAATTGGGGAGGGAGACAAAACATAAGAGACTTTGGACTCAGAAACAAACTGAGGTTCTTGGAGGGGATGGGGTGGAGGATGAGTGAGCCTGGTGGTGGGTATTGAAGGCATGTATTGCATGAAGCACTTTTTGTGGGGCATAAACAATGAATCTTGGAACACTGAAAAATAAATTTAAAAAAAAAACATTAGGATTTTGATAGGGATTGCATTGAATCTGTAGATTGCTTTGGATAGTGTTGATATCTTAACAATATTATGTCTTTTAATCCATGAACATGGGCTATGTTTTCATTTATTTATGTCTTAATTTCTTTCAGCATTGTTTTCTAGTTTTTATCATGTAGATCTTTCACCTCCTTGCTAAATTCTTATTCTTTGTGATGGCTCTTGTGATTGGAATCATTTTGTAATTTCTTACTCAAATTGTTAATGAGTAATTAGTGTATAGAAATGCAACTGATTTTTGTCTTTTGACTTTGTATCCTGCAACTTGGGTCTATTTATTTATTCTGTCTTTTGTGGACTCTTTAGGATTTTCTGTGTGTAAGATCATATAATCTGAAAACAAGAGTAATTTTATTTTTTCCTTTCCAGTTTGGTTGCCCTTTCTCCTTTTTGCCTAATTGCTGTGGCTAGAACTTCCTCTCTTACTGTGAAGAGAAGTGAGGAAAGCATACATTCTTGCTCTCTTCCTAATCTTAGAGGAAAAGCTTTCAGTCTTTCACCACTGATTATGATGATCATTGTGGGTTTTCGTTTATGTCTTTTATTATGTTGGGATTGTTTCCTTATATTCCTCACTTGTTGAGTGTCTTTTATCATGATGGGTTGAATATTGTCAAATGCTTTTTTTTTTGGAAGGAATTGGGTGATCCTGCGGTTCCCCCCCACTTTATTCTGTTAATGTGGTATATTACATTGATAGATTTTGGTGTGTTGAACCATCCTTGCATTCCGGAAATAAATCCTACTTGGTCATAGGCTCTAATGCTCTTAATGCATTGCTTAATTCAATTTGATAGTATTTTTGTTGAGGATTTTTGCATCAGTATTCATTAGGTATATTCGTCTGTAGTTTTCTTTTCTTGTGTGTTTGTTTGACTTTGGTATTCAGATATCCTTTAGACTCTTCACTTTTTTTGACACAATAATTTCTGTTTCTTTTTCTCAGATTCAGTACTTCTATTGTGCTATCTTCAAGTTCACTGAATCCTTCTTTTTCCTGCTTAAATCTGCCTTTGAATTTTCTAGTCAGTTTTTCACTTCATTTATTGTACTTTTCAGATGAATTTCTTTTTGTTTTTTTTTGTTTTTTTATCTTTTTATTAGTATTTCCATTATGTTCATACATTGTTTTCTTGACTTTATCCATATCTTCCTATAGTTCTTTGAGTATTTTTAAGATGATTATTTTTAAGTCTTTGTGTAGCACATCTGCCGTCAGCTCTTTTTCAAGTACAGTTTCTGTTTTATTTTTTTCTGTGAATGGGCCATACGTCCTGTTTCTTTGTGATTTTTTTTTTAATTGAAAACTGGAAATTTGAATGTAATAGTGTGGTAACACTAGAAACCAGATTCTCCCCTTTCCTGAGAGTTTGCTGTGTTTTTTTGTTATTATTTTTATATCACGTAGTATGTCTGTACTGTGGGTCAGTCTGAGGTATAAAATTAAGGTCTTAGATTTTCCTGACCTTTCCTTAGGAATGCACAGTTACTTTCTAATTTTTGCCATATATTCAGCTGTTTCTAATGTGTTAGCCTTTTAATACCTAGGCAAAAGAGAAAAATGAAGAGCAGTAAAAGGGTGTCATTTAAATTTCATGGCAGTCACTTTAGCCTGAAAAGAAGGACTTGGCAACAGTGCAAGTAAGTGCAATAATGGTTGCTTACCTCTCTGTCTGTCCTTCTGCGGCAAAAAGCAGCAAACAGTGACCAGAACACACATCCCCTATATTTGGAGTACAGAGTTGTCGTGCTAGCCTGGCTCTCACCAGCTGCTGTGTAAGGTACTCTTGGAACTGTACACAGTTGTTTGCCACGTGGCTGGGGTGGGAGGGTTGATAGCTGCTAATGTGCTAAGAGCTGAAATTGAGCAAAATTAACCCCAATTTATGTGCAAGCCTTCCTCTGGAAGTTGCTTGCATTTTAATATACTCCAGAGTTCCAAAATAGTTACATCAGACACAGTCTACCAGTGCAGCTGTCTGAGTTGAGAGACACATTCCTGGTGTTTCCTACTTTGCCGTTTTTCCAGAATCCTCTTTTCTTTCATTTTTGAAAGATTTTAAGTTGATAGTTATTTTCCTTCGTCATTTAAAGTATATTGTTTCACTAATTTTATATCTTTTAGCATATTTTTTGATGAGAAGTCTGCTATATGTTTACCCTTATTTCTCTCTAAATATGTCCTTTATTTCCTCCTCTGCCTACCTTTATAGTTTCTTTTCCCTCATCATTTTTTTGGGTGTTTTTCACCAAATTGGATGTAATAATCCTTGATGTACTGTATGTATATGTATTCTTATATTGATCCTTTTTGGTATTTATTAAGATTCTTCAATTTATTGATGTGTAATTATCAAATTTTTAAGGTACTTTACTTTCATTTCCTTGGATTTTTTTTTTTGTTTCTCTCGTCTTTTTAAGACCCCAATCATAACTATATTACTTGTCTAATAGTATCTTATAGGTCATTTGGATAGATTCTATTCCTACTTCTTCAGATTCTCTGATCTGTACACAATCTGTAATATCTAATCTGATGTTAAGTAAATTCAGTAAAATTTTTATGTATTACAGTTTTTCAGCTCTAGAATTTCCATTTTTTGTGTCTTACAGTTATGTTTTTATTATGTTCATGTTTTCTTGACATTATTTAAGTACACCCCTGTGTTTTTGTTTTATATGATTTAATGCCCTTCTTAATTCATTCTATCATCGCTTTCATTTCTGAGTTTATCTTTGTTGAATAATTACTTCTGGTTCCGGTTACATTTTCCTGCTTCTTCGCATGTCTGATAAATTTGGTGGACATGGGGTGTTAGGCTATATTTTAGTGCTATATTTTGTTGTGTTTCTTTAAGGAATTTTGGACTTCTCTAGCAGGAAGTTAAGTTACTTAAAGTTAGTTTGATCCTTTGAAGGATGTTTTTAAGTTCTTTAATGGAGGCTCTAAAGTCATTCTAGTTCTAAATTATCCCCATTTTAGGACAAGGCCCTCTGGAGTCTCTGAAGAATCCTTTATAATTACTAAAGTCTCTCTGCTCTTGCTGGATGGAACTTGAAAGATTCATACCCCTGTGTGAGCTCTGTACATTGTCTTAGAACTTTCTGGTGATTTTACTTTTCTCGGAAGTTGTTCTTTGAAAGCTTTGTAGGGTTTTACTGTGCACATATACTGACTGGTATTTAGTCATACATTCAAAGGACCTCTGTATATTTCTCTGGAACTCTTTTTTTTTCATAGCTCCATTCTTTGTGAGACTCGAGCCCACAAATTATAGCTATCTTGACCTCTCTTTAATCTGTTCTTTTTCTACTCAAATAAGCATGATAGCTGGGTCCATTTTAGGTTCCCCCATCTGTGCTGCAGTCTAGTATTCATCTGCAAGAAGGAAGCCTGGGTAATGGAAGAGCTAATTTCATCTGTATTCCTTTTCCCAGAGATAATCATACTGTGCTCCCAGTTACCACTGGGCTGAAAAGAATTATTTCCCTTATTTTATCTGGTTTTCTAGTTGTTTATGGGCAGGAGGCCAAGTCTCAGCTTTGTTACACCCTCATGGCTATTACAGAGTTCTCCGTACAGGTATTTTAATTAGAAAGGAAGAGAGATTTTCATAAAACCAGAGCTACTTCAAGGCAAATACAGATAGGAGAACAAGGAACTTTTCTAGTGATACCATCTGATATGAAGGGTCTAGGGCCAGAAATACTCAGGGAAGGTACCTACCTAGGAAATGGGTCAGAACAGGGAGATTGTGTATATGCCAGCTTAGTGTGGTTTTTGGGACCTCTGAGCTTTGCCCCATCCTTACCCCACTCACCTTACTCTCAGGTTATTACTGTACCTAGTTTTCTTGATACCAGAAAGTCCCTAGATAGGGAAGCTACTTTTTCACCATCACTAATATGATTATTATATTTCACTAAAAACTGCCTTTTAGGGCATAAAAATATTAAAATCAAAGTGTAAGTGATTATTAGTCCTTTGCTGAGATTTGGGAGGGAGTAAGCAACACTAGTAAGACTTATGATGTTGATGGGCTTTCTGAGAATATTATCTGTCAAGGTTGCTGAGTTCAGCCTTTCTCTGTCTTCTTTTGCCCTTCTGTCTGCAGTTTGGATCGTGTGCCTTTTCTTATGCATGACTATGACCTGAGAAGAACAACCAATATTAGGGAGGTCCTGCCAAATGCTTCCTTAACACATACTAGCTACTTCCATTGGCATTTCCTGTCAACGCTGAATGCAGGCAAATGGTTTGTACGATCACAGGTAAGATACATTCCCCAACTCAAAAAACCTGCATTGAATCTCTCTTCTGTATGAAGTCATGTGCTGCTCCTAGAAATGAAGGCAAGCATACACACAATTTCATCCCAGTTTGGTAGCAGAACTGTAGCTCTGATAGGAGGGCTTTTCCAGGAATGCAGTCAGTCTAATTGCTGCTTTCTACATTCACTGGAAGTTCTGAAGATAAACTCATGAACTTTTGTCATTTACTTCCTTTTTATCAAAGCATTTCATAAACTTTTTGTGTCTACCATGTACACAGCATTGTCCTAGGCATTTTGAGAAGCTCACAGTCATAGATTAAGCAGACTGGGGGACATATTTATTCTAGCCCCTTCTTATCATTCAATAAATATTTATTGAGTACCTTTTGGGTTCTAGGCACCTGAAATACAATGGTGAATAAACACGCACTGAGCCCTAATGGAGTTTACAATACAGTGTGATGAATGCTAAACTAGAGTTAATTTTAGGTGGCTTAGGAGCACACAGGAGCAACTTCTAACTCAGTATGAGGGATGGAGAGGAGGGGAGATTCTGGGAGAAGGAGAGAAATAGGCCAGTGAAGATGTGGTAAAATATACAGTATTGCTGTGTACAGTGTAATTTAGAGGCAAGAGGGAATGGTTCTACTTGAGAGAGTTGAAGAATACTTCATGCAAAGGTATCATTTGAGCTAAGGGAAGATCATTACTAATGGGAACCAAGGGCAGTGAGGGTGGTGTGTTTCAAAGATTACACTATATTGGTGCAGGAGTGGATGTGGTGTGCATGAATGCGTGTGTGAAAGAGGAAGAGAAGAATGGAGGGAAGGAAAGAGAGAAAGGTTGGTAGGGAGGAGATGGGAGATAGATTTGGAGAAGAACCTGGGAAAGTATGTTTAGAGGAGAGTATAACAATGCTTAAATAACAAGTTAGAGAGTTTAGAATTACCCTGAGTATTTTAAAGGGGCTAAAATAAAATGTCACGTTTGCATTCGATAAAAGTTAACTCTGCCTTCCCAAGATAAATTAAAGAAAACAAAACTACTTAGTTTCCAAATTATCATATATCTAGGAGAAGTCCATGTGACCTAGGTTATACTGATCAGATACACTCATTTGAGACTTCAATTTTGGAAATAAACCCCTGAGCATGACAGGAAAGCAAGCATTCATACTGCTAGCACCTGCAGCATCGGAGAGAGGGTGGCTTGCATGTCAGCTGCAGTGATAGCTCTCTTATCAGGTATTTATAATTAGGAAAATAAGTCTTAGGATATTTTTTTTTTAAAGATTTTATTTATTTGACAGAGAGAAACACAGCCAGAGAGGGAACACAAGCAGGGGGAGTGAGAGAGGGAGAAGCAGGCTTCCTGCCGAGCAGGGAGCCCGATGTGGGGCTTGATCCCGGGTCTCCAGGATCATGACCTGAGCCGAAGGCAGTGGCTCAACCAACTGAGCCACCCAGGCGTCCCTTAGGATATTTTTTTATTGTTACTAAAATTTTTTTTCCAGTGTTCCAAGATTCATTCCCCATTCCCCACACCCAGTGTGGGCATCCCTGCCTTGTTCCTGATCTCAGAGGAAAGGCTGTCAGTTTTTCCCCATTGAGGATGATATTCTCTGTGGGTTTTTCGTAGATAGATTTTATGAGGTTGAGAAATGTTCCCTCTATCCCTATACGTTGAAGAGTTTTGATCAGGAACGGATGTTGTACTTTGTCAAATGCCTTTTCTGCATCAATTGAAAGAACCATGTGGTTTTTCTCTCTTCTCTTATTGATTTGTTCTATCACGTTGATTGTTTTGCGAGTGTTAAACCACCCCTGCATCCCTGGGATAAAACCCACCTGGTCATGGTGGATAATCTTTTTAATGTATTGTTGGATCCTGTTAGCAAGGATCTTGTTGAGAATCTTGGCATCCGTATTCATCAGCGATATTGGTCTGA
>PITA01015034.1:0-15575 GCA_004023965.1 Spilogale gracilis | reverse complement strand
AGTCTTTGTCTGGTTTGGGGATTAGAGTGATGCTGACTTCATAGAAAGAGTCTGGAAGTTTTCCTTCCATTTCTATTTTTTGAAAGAGCTTCAGGAGAATAGGTGTTATTTCTTCTTTGAATGTTTGGTAGAATTCCCCAGGGAATCCATCTGGGCCTGGACTCTTGTTTTTGGGGAGGTTTTGATCACTACTTTGATCTCGTTACTAGATATAGGTCTATTCAGATTGTCAACGTCTTCCTGTTTCAGTCTTGGGAGCTTATAGGTTTCTAGGAATGTATCCATCTCTCCTAGATTGTTAAACATATTGGCATAAAGTTGTTGATAGTAATTTTTGATGATTGTTTCTATTTCCTTGGTGTTGGTCATGATCTCTCCCCTTTCATTCATGATTTTGTTAATTTGGGTCTTCTCCCTTTTCTTTTGGGTTAGTTTGGCCAATGGATTATCGATCTTATTGATTCTTTCAAAGAACCAGCTACTAGTTTCGTTGATGCGTTCTACTGTATCTCTAGTTTCTGATTCATTCATCTCTGCTCTAATCCTTATTATTTCCCGCATTGTGTGGGGCGTTGGTTTAATTTTTTGTTGATTTTCCAGTTCTTTAAGGCGTAATGAGAGTTGGTGTATTCGGGATTTTTCAATTTTTTTGAGTGAGGCTTGGATGGCTATGAATTTCCCCCTTAAGACAGCCTTTGCTGTATCCCATAGGTTTTGGATCGATGTATCTTCATTCTCATTGGTTTCCATGAAGTGTTTCAGTTCTTCTTGATTTCTTGATTGATCCACATATTCCTGAGTAGGCTCGTCTTTAGCTTCCAAGTGTTTGTTTTTCTCCTGATCTTTTTATGGTGATCACAGCATTGTGGTCAGAGAATATGCACGGAATAATTTCAATCTTCTGGTATCGGTTGAGCCCTGATTTGTGACCTAGTATGTGGTGTATTCTGGAGAAAGTTCCATGTGCACTCGAGAAGAATGAGTATTCTGCTGTTTTAGGGTGGAATGTTCTGAATATATCTATGACATCCACATGGTCCAATGAGTCATTGAAGGCTCTTGATTCTTTGTTGATTTTCTGTTTAGATGATCTGTCCATTGCTGAGAGTGGTGTGTTAAGATCTCCTACAATTAATATATTCGCATCAATATGATTCTTTTTTTTTTTGTTTAACAGGTGGCTTATGTAGTTGGCCGCTCCCATGTTGGGGGCATAAATATTTACAATTGTTAGATCTTCCTGATGTATAGACTGTTTAAGAATGATGTAGTGTGCTTCTGTGTCTCTGACTACAGTCTTTAGACTAAAATCCAATTTGTCTGATATGAGGATCACTACCCCGGCTTTCTTTTGGGGTCCACTGGCATGAAAGATGGTCTTCTATCCCCTCACTTTCAATCTGGAAGTGTCTTTAGATTCACGACGAGTCTCTTGAAACAGCATATGGATGGGTCCTGTCGTTTTATCCAGTCTGCAACCCTGTGTCTTCTTATTGGAGCATTTAGGCCGTTCACATTGAGAGTGATTATTGATAGATACGTTTGTATTGACATCATGTTGCCTATGGAGTTCATGTTTCCATAGATTACCTCTGTAAATTTCTGTTTTGTGTCGCTCTTGGGTTCGTTTCTCCTCTATAGAACCCCTCTTAGCATTTCTTGTAGTGCTGGCGTGGTGGTTGCATAATCTTTTAGGCCTTGGCGGTCTTGGAAGCTCTTTATTTCCCCCTCCGTTTTGAAAGTCATCCTTGCTGGATACATTATCCTTGGTTGCATATTTTTGTCATGTAGCTTCCTGAATATGTCTTGCTAGCCCTTTCTGGCTTTCCAGGTTTCTGTGGAAAGGTCTGACGTTATTCTGATGGTCCTCCCTCTATAGGTAAGGGATCGCTTTCTCCTAGCTGCCCTTAAAACATATTCTTTGGTTTTATGATTCACGAATTTTAGTACTATGTGCCTGGAGGTTTTTTTGATCTCATTGATCTTGGGGGGTGTCCTCTCTGCCTCTAGGACATGAGCATTTGTTTCATTCCCCAGATTTGGGAAATTTTCATCCATGATTTGTTCAACAATATTTTCGAGGCTTCTCTCTCTCTCAATTCCTTCAGGGATTCCAATAATTCTGATATTGGAGCGTTTCATGGCATCATTTATTTCCCTTATTCTGTTTTCATGGGATTTTAGCTGTTTGCTCCAAGACTTCTCTTGCTCCTCCTTCTTAATCCATCTGTCCTCTAAATCACTGATATGATCTTCAGCTTCACTTACTCTGGCTGTTAGCATATTTAAATTAGATTGCATCTCATCTATAGCCTTTCTAACCTCAGCTTTAACTTCTGTTACTATGGCCTCCACTTTCAGACTAATGTTCTTTTCTAAATTAGCCATTGCTTGGACAATTGCTGCCATGAATTCCATATCTGTCATATTGTTTATGTTCATTTCCAGTAATTCTGTGACCGAGGTTGCAGTCTCGGAGTTCTTCTTTTGTTGGATGTTCCTTCTCTGAGTCATTGTGGTGAGGAGTGTTTGAGAGGGTGTATGGCTAAATATATCAGCCAGTATCTAGGTGGATTGCTCCCTGGAAGGTTTTGGAGCAACCAGAATTCACCACTGAAAAGGGAGGAGAAAGAAAAAAGAAAACGGAAGAGAGGAAGCAAGAAAAGAAACCCCTGCCAGAGTGGGGCCCGGTGGTAGGATTTATATGGTACAAAACTGTTACAGGGTAAAGAAAAGGGCTATCAGGGGTGAATGAAGAGGTCAAAAAGCGAAGCCCAACCTACATGACCCCCAAGATCAGTATTTATATAATACAAAAGCAAAGACAATTACACAGAAACACTGACAGACTAGAGTGGGAAGGTGAGGTCAGACACTCCTTGTGGGCAAGGAATGCGTTTCAGACGCTCCCGAGTTTGTCTTGTTATTATTGTTGGAGGAGCCCACTTTCTAAAGATATAGCGAGATTAGAACTGGTTGTATAGAGGGGTAGTATTGAACAGGGATGTGGGATTGACTTGAAGCTTATAACTACATGTATATGTAAAAGAGAGAATAAAGGAAAGAGGAGAGAAGAAAGGGAAAAACAGAGAAAACAAACGAGCAAACGGCAAAAACGAGCAGAAAGTACAGGAGTGTGTTTGAAAAAATTTCCAGGTAAAAAAAAAAGTTATGAGGTGTTGTATTGAGTATCACGTTGTGATATAAAGAGGGTTAAAAATTGAAAGAAGAAAAACCGTGAGAATGTATTTTTAAGTTTAAAATGGAAGCTTTAAAAGTAAAAGTAGAAAAAAGTTTAAAAAAGCAAATAAGGTGAAAAACTGTATCAATAAAGTGTAGGGCTTTTGATACTTGTAGTCCGTACCAGGAGTTTAATAAATTGCCTTTTCCCCCGATGTTGGGGTTTTACAATTTGAGTGTTGTCCTCTTGAGCTTCTGGCTTGCTTTCTGGGGGCGGGGACTGTCGCACTGTTTTCGGTTCCTTCTACCTGGGCTGCATCTCTCCACCCCTTGCTAGAGACTGGTCTCAATGGTAACCAGGTTGTTAGGTTACAATTCTCTGGTGGCGGAGCATTGTTCTTTTACGTCCTTTTTCAGCTGCTGAGGAAGTCAGGTCAGAACAAGATGTCTGTGCCCAGACCTCCTTCCCAGAGAGAGCCTCTACACAGAGAGAGGCTATTTCCTGCCTCCCGATTGGCAGCCTGTCACAGCTGGGCAGGCGCAGATGCTGGATTGATTTCTGCCCAAGCCCCACTTGTCCTTTCACTCCCGCACCTCAAAACCACAACTTCTTTTGGATCGCGTGACCTTGTCTGTGCCAGGTCCCGCACAAGTCTGCAAAATCGCCTTCCCTGGGGGGTCCGCGCTCGGCCCACGGGGTGGAGAGAAGCGGGAGAGAAAGGTAGCGGAGGCAAGGGGAAAAAAGAAAGAAAGAAAGAAGGAAAGAGAGAGAGAGAGAGAGAGAGAAGAGAAGAAAGGAAGAAAGGAAGGACGGAAGGAAAGAAGGAAGGAAAGAAGGAAGGAAGGAAGGAAGGAAGGAAGGAAGGAAGGAAGGAAGGAAGGAAGGAGAGAAGGAGAGAGAGAGAGAGAGAGAGAGAGAGAGAGAGAGAGAGAAAGCGGCAGAAAAATAGACTCCCTGTCCGCCGCTCTCGCTGAGATCCCCTGAGCCGCACAGGGCATTCCTGCTCTCTGCAAAACCCTGCTCCTCTGGCTTAAGCAGTGAGGAGATAGGCTCGCACCCCCGCCCCTCTATGTTCCCTGGAGTTGCAGGCACTTCCTCTCTCTGCAGATTCTCGTCTCCCCACTGCTGTGGCGGAAAAACTGACTTTGCACCTCACAGGGCACTCTCTGTCCCTGCGGGTCCCCACTCCCCGCTGCTGCAGCAAAAAAACAGGCTCTGCTGCGTCCCGGTTCTGTCTTGCCCCGAATCAGACCATAATCTGCTGTTATTCCCTGAGCACAGAGCACTTTCGTGCTGGGGTGTTTGCTTTCATTGGTTCAGCTCTGTGGGCTTCCTCCCCTACACCCCTGTCTCCGGGGTAAGCCTCCGGTCACTCTCACTTGTTTCTACCTTTTTGCCGATGGTCTTTGTCTCCCATGGTGATTCAGTAGCGTGAAACATCACGTTTCAGGCTGATTTCATGGGTGCTCACAGTGGTCCTGTAGTTATAAATGTTTTCTTTTGGTTATTTGCTTGGAGTATCATCTTCTGTCCCATCACTTTGAGCCTATTTGTGTCTTTATCACTGAAATGAGTCTCCTAAAGACAGCATATAGTTGGGTGTTGTTTTTTAATCCATCGGCCTCTGTATCTCTGTTGATTGGCAAGTTCAATCAATTTACATTTCGGGTGATTACTAATATGTAAGGACTTACCACTACCATTTTATCTTTTGTTTTCTGGTTATTTTGTATCTCTGTTATTTCTTTTTTCTTGTGTTTTTGTCTACCTTTTAACATTGGTGGTTTTTAAAATTATGGTTAGCTATGTTTCACCTCTTTTTAAAAAATTTTTGTTAGTTAACATATGGCACAATATTGGTTTCTGGAGTAGACTTCAGTAATTCATCACTTACCTACAACAACAGTGCTCATCATAAAAAGTGCCTTCCTTAATACCCATCATCTGTCTAGCCCAGCCTCCATCCACCTCCCTCCATCAACCCTCGGTTTGTTCTCTATAGTTAAAAGTCATTTATGGCTTGTTTCCCTCTGTTCTTTTTCACTTTTCCCCCTTCCCTTTTGTTCATCTGTTTTCTTTCTTAAATTCTACATAGTGAGATCATATGGTATTTATCTTTATCTGACTAACTTCACTTAGCATAATACACTCTAGCTCCATCCATGTCATTGCAAATGGCAAAATTTCATTCTTTTGATGGCTGAGTAATATTCCAGTGTGTGTGTGTGTGTGTGTGTGTGTGTGTGTGTGTGTGTGTGTGTGTGTATGAGAGAGAGAGAGAGAGAGAGAGAGAGAGAGAGAGAGAGAGAGACATCTTTATCCATTCATCAGTCGGTGGACATTTGGGCTGTCTTCAGAGTTTGGCTATTGTTGATAATGCTGCTTAAACATCAGGGTACATGTACCCCTTTGAATTTGTATTTTTATAACTTTTGGGTAAATACCTCGTAGTGCAATTGCTGGATTGTAGGGTAGTTCTATTTTCAACTTTATGAGAAACCTCCAAACTGTTCTCTAGAGTGGCTGCTTCAACTTGCATTTGCTTCTGAAGCAAAGATAAAGAGTCTTGCTACTGGGTCAAGGAATGGGCATTTAATAAGAAATGAGTCTTTGATGTGTGCCAAGTTGTTGAGTTAATATTTTTAACATGGACTCCTGTTTTGTGCACTTTCAATCAAAGAAAGGTTTACTATGATTTGGAAGATCAACAAAGATGATTGTTGATGAAATATTTTGAGATTACTGAAGCTATGTTTGGTTTCTGTGTTTTGTGAGAATGGTCACCAATATGTTTGATTAAGTTAAATCATACAGAAGCCTATTTCAAAAGAGCTTGCTATGTATACTCTATGACATCCAACTAATTCCAGAAATTATTTCATTGTCCTTAGTGTTTGGCCTTGTATAATTGTGGATAATTTGTAATTTCTCATTAGATTATATCCTTCCTCAGCCAGTACACCATGGCCTAGATCAAGTGCTGGCCAGTGGTGGCTTGCTGTGCAAGTACAGCCACTGGCTATTTTTATACAGTCTGTGAGCTAATAAGAGTGGTTTTTACATTCCTACATGGTTGAAAAATCAAAAGAAAAACACTGTGGCCTATAAAATGATATAAAACTCAAATTTCAGGGTCCATAAGTACAATTTTATTGCAACATAGTGATGCTTATTCACTTTTGAACTGTCTGCTGCTGTTTTTGCTGTATAATAGCAGGGTTGAGTAGTTGTGACAGAGACTATATGTCTCAAGTCAAAAATATTTAGTATCTGGCCATTCATAGAATAAGTTTGCAGAATCCTGGATGATGAATTTTTAGATTTTGTAGAACTAGAATTTCCTTTTAGAAACTCTGTGACTATATAGTTGATCTTACAATTTCAAGATGCATTACCACATATCCTTATGCTCATTGTTTAAGATTTGAGAAAAGTAGGATGGGGTTTCAACAAATGTCTGAAGCATAACTTTCCGGGTAAATTGCTGATTGTTCCCTGGTGAACGCAGTGAATATTGGCTGTCTTCATCAGCTAAAACATAAAAGAAAGTAAAGATAGGGCAAAGAGAATACACTTGGTTTAGGCAATACCCAAAAATGAGATATAACTCTTTGGTAAAAATCTTACAGATATTAGATGAATTTATATCCTCTACCATCACAGTTTTTTTTTTAAACAAGTAAAACAGACATTTTGCTTGGACTAACGTGGGAGATAATTAATCCTTGTTGTATTAAAAGTCTGTTAGAGGGGTGCCTGGGTGGCTTGGTCGTTAAGTGTCTGCCTTCAGCTCTGGTCACAATCCCATGGTCCTGGGATCGAGCCCTACATCGGGCTCCCTGCTCAGCGGGAAGCCTGCTTCTCCCTCTCCCATTCCCCGTGCTTGTATTCCCTCTTTCACTGTCTCTACCTTTCTGTCAAATAAATAAATAAAATCTTTTAAAAGATGTCTGTTACAGTTGGCTTAGATCTTCCTTAACTTCAGCATTAAGAGGTTTTTAGGCAATGGTGTCAACAGTGTCAGTCTGAACCCTTGCGGGTTTGACTCCTAATTATTCTGCCTTTTCCCAGTGGTTCTGGTACCCTGGCCAATTATTTGTTGTTGTTTGAATCAATATACTAATGTCCATAGCCATAATTTGATAAGTGCAGTGGAATTTTCTGCAACTCCTGAAAATATTTTGCCTGTTGTATTTTTCTTTTGGTGGCTCTTTTTTTGCAGACTAGATTCCTAATGATGAAATTTATAGGAAAGTGCCATAGAGAAGAAAGTAGTGTTCTTCTGACAAAAGTAACAATTACAGGTTGGGATGTGGAAAAGGATTTAAGATTGTTAGAAATTTCCACTACTTAAATGGTTTTGGTACTTTGAGCGATCTGATTCTTCATGGTAGTAGAATTAACAGTAAAGTTATTGACACTTATATCAACAAGAAGTTGTATTGTGGTTCATCTATATTTACAGATAGTTCTTTTCAGAACTGCATGTTGAATGATAATGTTTCCCTTTAAGTGGCCTTATTGGGCAGATTTTGGAAAATTGTTCTATTTGTTACCAATATGATATGTTGGATTGTCCTACTTATAATTTCTCTAAGTATAAGCATAGAGAACTGAGGGCTTTTTAGTGTTGTTTTTGTTTGAGGAGCCAGGTGTTTTATGTGGAGAACCAGAAATTTGTTTTTACCTCTGTTATTTCCTCAGGCTTTTTTGAAAATGTTCAACCACATGTTGGAGAAAGTCTAAACTAGCTGCATCCCATTCCAGTTTAATTTTTCTAAGTCCCCTATTTTATATATTTTAAAAAAGGCTCACTTTACTTCTGCCATTAGAGCTACCCCATAATACTATTTAAAGCTTACTGAATTCCCATTTTAAACTCTCTTCTTGTTTAATCTTTATTTTAAAAATTTTTGTTCAATTTATTCTTAAAGGAAAGGCTTTATAAATGTCCTTGTACAGTGCATTTCCTGTTCTTTTTGCCCATTCAGGGACATTTTTAAAATTACGCACAGCTGAGTTATTTAAGTTCTGTCTTGGTCTTTCCCATTCTGTTCTTTTAAACATTTTCCCCAAATGAAGGTCTAATAATTAAGTGAATCAGTTGATCTAAATCTTGTAGAATCTAACAATATATTAGATTTTGAAGCATATTTTTTCTTTTCCTGAGGATTAAGAAAACCCTGAATTATAGACCTCAGTTCAGATCTAGACCATGGCTTATCTTAACTTCTATAGCCTGACTTCTGTTGTAGCATGAGGGTATGGTACAATATGATAATTTCTTTGCTGAGAATAAGGAGGTTAGGGGAAGGGGAAGACATAGGGTAAGAATGAGAACAAAGGTCAAGTTGTGTAGGAAAAAGAGATTACTTGCCTCTTGAGGAAAGGACCCATGTCCTGTTTCCTTCTTAGAAGTAGCCTTTTGGGATGCCTGGGTGGCTCAGTTGGTTAAGCAACTGCCTTCAGCTCAGGGCATGATCCCGGAGATCCGGGATCGAGTCCCATATCGGGCTCCCTGCTCTGCGGGAAGCCTGCTTCTCCCTCTCTCACTCCCCCTGCTTGTGTTCCCTCTCTGGCTGTGTTTCTCTCTGTCAAATAAATAAAATCTTTAAAAAAAAAAAAAAAAAAAGAAGTAGCCTTTTATCACTGACTTCACCTACAAATGATCTAAAATGGGCATATGACTATAAAAGTAGTCATCTCTTAAATTTAATGTAGCTAATATATGTATGGACTGAGTTATAAAATGAAATGCAGTGTATTGCAAGAAAATATGACAGTTCTTGCCATAAGGGAGGGATAATCCAGTAGAGGCAGTAGGGAGTGAGGGACCTAATGTACTACACATGTACTACACCTACACTATATACTACACATGCTCATAGATGCTGTAAATATTTTATTATATTTAATATTCAAAATAATCCTGAGAGGGGCTGTTGGGTGGCTCAGTTGGTTAAGCGTCTGCCTTTGGCTCAGGTCATGGTTTCTGTGTCCTGGGACTGAGTCCTGTGTCGGGCTCCCAGCTCAGCAGGGAGTCTGCTTCTCCCTGCTTCTCTGCCTCAACTCCTGCTCATGCTCTCTCTATATATATCTCTCTGTATCTCTTCATCTCAAATGAATAAATAAAATCTTAAAAAAAAATAATCCTGAGAAATACAAAGATTACCTCTCCCCTCCCCTATTTTATAGTTTGGGAAATGAAAACTCTGAGAAGTTAAATGGTTTTACCAAGGTTACACAGCAAGAGAAATATGAAATCAGGATTTGAATCTGGTTTAAAACATAAACTAGTAGAAGACAGAATGAAACATACAACTGAGGCATAAAAATGAGCCTTTGGAGTTTAATATCAAAGTCTCTTTGGTTCAGGAATATTTAAGGGAGGCTTCACAAAGGAGGTAACACTTAAGCTGGGCTTTGTAGATTTAGGAAGGTGGAGGGGTGGCTGGGTGGCTCAGTCAGTTAAGTGTCTGCCTTCAGTTTGGGTCATGATCCCAGGACCTTCAGTTTGGGTCATGATCCCAGGACCTGGGATGGAATGCAGAGTCTGACTCCCTGCTCAGCGGGGATCTACTTCTCTCCCTCCCTTTCCCTCTTCCCTCTGCTTGTGCTTTCTTTCTTTCTCTCTCTTTCTCAAATAAACACATAAATCTTTAAAAAAAATTTTAACAGGTAGATTCATCAGAGAAAGCCAATTTAATCTGAAGCCAGAGCCTATTTTCTTTCCGTTACATAAAACTCGAATTGCGAGAGCAAATGTGGAAAACCAGTGTGACTTTTATAAAAAGAGATTTTATCATCTCAAGCTATAAGGAAAAAAAACTGAAAAGGAAGGTGAAGACAAAAATATGAAGGGCCTTCAGTGCAAACACATATTGTACAGTGTAAAATAAATCATAACAAATACCATGATTACCTATGAATATTACATTTAATTTTTCTACTTGGCAATTCTTATCTCAGGACCATTATTTCAGAGGGTCTGGTGGGTTGAATGATAATGGAGCAAAATGGAGGTAGGTCCGGGTGTGGGGCTACAGCACAGGAAAACTGGAAACTGCTTTTGATAGGAGCCAATGTATTCTTTGATGTATTTGTTTTTAGTCGAAACCATTTTACAAAATGGAACCCCTATCAAAGGCCGATCGTGAAAAAGCAGAAAATCAGATGATTCCAAAACTAATCGATTTATTGGAGTTTGCACAGAAGGAAAAAAAAATTGTGATATTTGACCTTAATACCCCTCCACGAAAACATCCTCTCAGAAACACATATATTCGCCATGTAGTAAGCGTGATCCTTGACTCTAAAATTGAGCAACATCTGGTATGTCTACCTCATTATTTATGGTAGAGTTTGGGAGGTGGGTAACATGTCCTAGGAGCAAAGCAGTTGAACTTGACCTACGCTGTAGGTCTTCCCTAAGATGCCCAAATAAATTTTCTGTCTGTAGAAATGGAGGTTGTTACTTCTGTAGCTGCATGTGGCAATCTAAGAATGACCCAGTTAAATTTTCCCCAGTGGGAAAAACCCGGAAGCTGTTTCCTGCTCCAAACCAAATGAAATAACAGCACTCTGTTAAAAAAGCATATGTGTAATGACTATGTGATATGACCTGCATCATCACTGGCATAGAACTATTAGAAGGGATTGGGAAACACTGAGGCTTTGAGGATTTGGCTTTAATTAATGGTACAGAAGAAGCATCTGGTTCTTATTTGAGCAGAGATTTGTTCATCAGTTTTTCAGAAGCAATTCTCTGCACTTGAGCAATCATTCCAAATCTCTTAAGTTCTCAGAATGTGGTAGAGTGCTGAGTGAAACAAATACGTGTTTTCTTTTCTTCTTTTTTTTTAAGATTTATTTATTTATTTGACAGAGAGAGAGATCACAAGTAGGCAGAGAGGCAGGTAGAGAGAGAGGAGAAAGCAGGCTCCCTGCTGAGCGGAGAGCCCAACATGGGCCTCAACCCCAGGACCCTGAGATCATGACCTGAGCCAAAGGCTGAGGCTTTAACCCACTGAGCCACCCAGGCGCCCAAATATGTGTTTTCTTGCAAACAAACTATTTCAACAGATGAATCTATATAGTATTCCCCATTGACAGGAAATGACCCCTTTCAAAGATGATTTTTAATGTCAACCAGAGGAAATATGATTCCCACCTTTGATCCACATATACCAACTCCTCATCCAGTTTGGCTCATGTGAGGCTATCTGAACACCATAGACCTTTGACTCCGGATATTAACTCTGAGAAATCTCAGCTCCAGAACAATCCTGGTGAAAGCCCCATTATAAGAGTTCGTTAGACAGTATTGGGCTAAATTGACTCTCACCAAGAGCTAGAATCTCTCTCTACTCTCCTTAGACTGTTACCAGTGCTGGAATGAGGCTCCATTCATTCTACATGGGGCTTTCTATACCTGGAGAGCTGATTATCCCCTGAAGCACTTCCTTTTTTTCCTCACAGATTCTTTGGTTGCCAGCTTTTGATAGGGCGTATGTCAAAAGGGCAGCTCCTGGTTTTCAGCAAGTGGGCCGGTTATATTCCATTGAACGTCTTACAAAAGAAAATATCAGTAGAATAAATGTCGACTACAAGAGGTTGTTCTACAATGGGTTGAGGTAAGAGTTTGACCACACTTCTCTTGGCAGAAATTGCCTTACTTGCATAAAATCTGCACTCACACCGAACTCCTTAGCTTCTCCTTCTCATCTCAGGATTTCTTTGTGTGGCTCTTTCTGGAATCCTCTATTTTCCCCTCTTCCCCTTCCCACCCTATCTTCCTCCCTCCCTCCATCTGCCAGCAAACATATATCAAGTATAGACTGTATCCCTTGAACATAGTCTTCAGCCCCTTCTCCTTTATCTCCAATCTGTTAACATTCAACATGCTTTTTTGTATGCTTGGTGGTTTTATTCTTATATAAGGTAATCATTGAGCAGTCAGAAATCAGGACGTTGTTTATTTCCTCTTGCCATTACCAGATGGATTGCAATACTTCATAAATAGCTTTGTGGTCCAGATAGCCAAATTTCTTGTAGGGATAATTAAGAACATAACTAAATCATTAAAAAGAAAGAAAGGAGGAAAGAAAGAAAGAAAGAAAAAGAAAGAAAGAAAGAAAGAAAGAAAGAAAGAAAGAAAGAAAGAAAACAGCCAAGCACAAGAAGAAACCAAAATTATTAGCTACATTTATAAATATGTAATTAGTGACAGATTTTTCAAATTAAAAACACCAAGGAATAAAACAGCAACTTTTCCAAACTTAGCTACTATTAATCACTGCTTAATTTAATCCATATTTCCTTTCTCTTAGATTTAAAAGTAAATTTTTTCAGATGACTTTACATGCTTCAAAGAAAAAGTTTTCCTTGAAGAAATGTATATACAAAATCTCCTTGAGCTTAATAAAAATTGCCACTAGATACCTTTCTGCATCTGAAGCTATGAACTAAGCTGTTGGATTTCCCTCTGCTCCTGTTTTGACTTTTCCTGCCTCTCTGGCCCTGTGGTGGTTGATGGTGAAATACTGCCTTTTTTCTTTAGCAATGTTTTACCTTTATTTCCCAATCACAAGATTTCTCTTTGCTTACCTTCTATTTCTATTTTGAGTGTATTTCTATTTCCTTTTACTTTTCTTCAAATAGAAAATAGCTCTATGATGATGTCCTCTCCTACTCATAATTTAGATCAATCTAGTAGTTGAAAAATAATTACAATAGCTTCCATTTATTGAGCCTTTATTATGTATCAATTTCTATGGTTGTTAGACCACAGGCTCTTTTTCATGTCATGGCCTACTCATCAGTTACACATGACCTTGGACAAATTTCTAATCGTCTGTTTTCTCATTTGTAAATTAAGAGTAGCAGTAACCTAAGGAGAAAAAAAAAGAATAGCAATAACATGATGGATTGTTTAAAAGTTTAGATGAGAATATTCTTCATATTATGCACATGCAAACTGCTGGGCAGCTGTAAGTACACAATTATGTGTTAGCTGCTGCTTTTACCATCACCATCCTTACTTGCTGTGCCCTGAAAATTATCACCATCCCTTTTGCAAATGAGGAAACTTGCCTCTAAAAAGGAAAAGTTCAAACAGGCTAGGTAATTCACCAGAATTAACATACCTGACCAGTAGGGGACCAAACTTGGATTTTTTTTTTTAAGATTTTATTTATTTATTTGAGAGAGACAGACAGACAGACAGACAATACCCAAGCACAGGGGAGGGGCAGAGGGAGAAGCAGACTCCCCACTGAGCAGGGAGGCCAACGCAGGACTCAGTTCCAGGACCCTGGGATCATGACATGAGGCAAAGGCAGCTGTTTAACTGAGCCACCTAGGTGCCCCCAAACTGAGATTTAAATATAGGTCTGACAGTCCAGAATCCAAACTCTTTCACCCTTGGTCTTTAAAGTTATTTCTTGGCTATAGTTATATGGGCATAGTTTCAACTGACATCAAATTTGAGAGGGATCATATCCTGAGACCTATTATAAAGTCAAGCAGCTTAATTTAGCTGGCAAATATTTACTGTGTAATAATATGTACAAGTGCACCATGCTAATTTTATGTGAAAAGTCAGAAGCAGGGCACCATCCTTTTCCTTGAGGAAACCATGCATTCTAATAAGGACAATAAGAGTTTTTCCATATAACTATACTGCCAAGCTGACTATGACAAATTCATGTGTTGTATGTTACTCTAAATCTTTCTCCTCAAAGACCATTACATTTTGAGAAATTAATTAGTTGTACCTTAAGTTATTTGTATAGTGTTTATGACCAGAATATTTGTAATTATGATCACATTTCCAATACAGTCTCTGTAATTATGCTCACTTCATAGTCTGACCATGGTCATAAGACATAGTGACCCTGCCATTTTGATTGAGAATGCTTTAAAAACACTATTTTTAAAAAAGATTTTATTTATTTATTTGACAGAGAGAAGCACAACCAGAGAGGGAACACAAACAGGGGAAGTGAGAGAGGGAGAAGCAGGCCCTCTGCCAAGCAGGGAGCCCAATGCAGGCCTCATCCCGGAACTTCAGGATCATGACCTGAGCCAAAGGCAGATGCTTAACGACTGACACCCAGATGTCCCTAAATACACTATTTTAATAAAATTATATTAATATAGAGATGCCCTCTGCTTCATTTCGGATGTGGGAATTTTGATAGTATTTTTAAAACTTAATTTTAAGGGTACCTGGGTGGCTCAGTCAGTTAAGCATCTGCCTTTGGTTCAGGTCATGATCCCAGAGTCCTAGGATCAAGCCCCACGTTGGGCTCCCTGCTCAGTGGGGAGCCTGCTGCTTTCTCATCTCCTCTATCCTCCTCTGCTGTCTCTCCCTATCTCTCTTTCTCTCCCTCTCTCTCTCTCTCAAATAAATAAAATCTTTTAAAAAATAAATTATATTTAGTTAACATATAGAGTAATACTGGTTTCAGGAGTAGAGCTTAGTGATTCATCACTTACATATAATACCTAGTGCTCATCACAAGTGTCTTCCTTAATACCTATCATCCATTTAGCTTATCCCTCACCCACCTCCCTCCATCAGTCCTTCATTTGTTCTCTATAGTTAAGAGTCTCTATGGTTTGCTTTCCTTTTTTCCCCTTCCCTCTATATTAATTATTTTGTTTCTTAAATGCCACATATGAGTGAAATTATGGAATTTGTCTTTCTCTAACTTATTTTACTTAGCATAATATATTCGAGCTCCACTTGTGTCATTTTAGATGGCAAGATTTCTGTCCTTCTTGATGGTGAATAATATTCCTGTGTGTGTGTGTGTGTGTGTGTGTGTGTACACACCCTACATCTTCTTTACCCGTTCATTAGTCAGTGGACATTGGGCTCTCACCATAGTTTGGCTATTGTTGGTAACACTGCTATAAACATGAGGGAGCATGTACTGTTTTGAATCTGTATGTTTGTATCCTTTAGGTAAATACCCAGTAGTGCAATTGCTGGCTCATAGAGTAGCTCTATTTTCAACTTTTTGAAGAACCTCCATACTGTTTTCCAGGGTAGCTGCACCAGTTTGCATTCCCAAAAACAGTTCAAAAGTCTCCTCTTTCTCTTGTTCCAACATCCGTCATTTCCTGAGTTGTTAATTGTAGCCATTCTCACAATTGTGAGGTAGTATCTCATTGTGGTTTTGATGTGTATTTCCCTGATACCAACTGATGTTGAGCATCTTTTCATGAGTCTTTTAGCCATCTCTGTGCTTTTCTTTGGAAAAGTATCTATTTATGTCTTCTACTCATTTCTTAGATGGATTATCTGTTTTTTGGGTGTTGAGTTTGGTAAGTTATGCTAACCTTTTTATTAGATATGTTATTTGCCAATACATCATGATAGTAGAAA
>PITA01015033.1:0-51447 GCA_004023965.1 Spilogale gracilis | reverse complement strand
TATGTTGAACAGTAACGGAGAGAGTGGGCATCCTTGTCATGTTCCTGATCTCAATGGGAAGGCTGTCAGTTTTTCCCCATTGAGAATGATATTCACTGTGGGTTTTTCATAGCTAGATTTTGTGAGGTTGAGGAATGTTCCCTCTATCCTTATACTTTGAAGAATTTTAATCAGGAATGAATGCTGTATTTTGTCAAATGCTTTTTCTGCATCAGTTGAGAGGACCATGTGGTTCTTCTCTCTTCTCTTACTGATTTGTTCTATCACATTGATTGATTTGCGAATGTTGAACCACCCTTGCATCCCAGGGATAAATCCCACCTGGTCGTGGTGGATAATCTTTTTTTTTTTTTTTTTAAGATTTTATTTATTTGACAGAGAAAAACACAGCCAGAGAAGGAACACAAGCAGGGGGAGTGAGAGAGGGAGAAGCAGGCTTTCCCGCTGAGCAGGGAGCCCGATGTGGGGCTCGATCCCTGGTCTCCGGGATCATGACCTGAGCCGAAGTCAGTCGCTTAACCAACTGAGCCACCCAGGCGCCCCGGTGGATAATCTTTTTAATGTAATGTTGGATCCTATTGGCTAGGATCTTGTTAAGAATCTTGGCATCCTCCGTCAGAAAGGATGAATATCCAACTTTTGTAGCAACATGGACCGGACTGGAAGAGATTATGATGAGTGAAATAAGCCAAGAAGAGAAAGTCAAGTATCGCATGGTTTCACTTACTTGCGGTGCATGAGGGGTAAATTGGAGGACAGTGGGAGAAGGAAAGTAAATGGGAACTAGGGTAATCTAGGGAGGGAAACGAAACAACAGAGACTTTGGACACAAAAACAAACTGAGGAACTTGGAGGGAACTTGAGTGGAGGGATGGGAGAGCCTGGTGGTGGGTACTGGGGTCACCTAAAGCGTGGAGCACTGGGTGTGGGGAACAGGGAATGAATCTTGGAACACTGGAAAAAAATTTTAGTAACAATAATCAAAAAAAAAGAATCTTGGCATCCATGTTCATCAGGGATATTGGTCTGAAATTCTCCTTTTTGATGGGTTCTTTCCATGGTTTGGAAATTAAAGTAATGCTGGATTCATAGAAAGAGTCTGGAAGTTTTCCTTCTGTGTCTATTTTTTGAAACAGCTTCAGGTGAATAGATATCATTTCTTCTTTGAATGTTTGGTAGAATTCCCCAGGGAATCTGTCAGGTCCTGGGCTCTTGTTTTTTAGGAGGTTTTTGATTACTGCCTCAATCTTGTTACTAGATATTGGTCTATTCAGATAGTCAATTTCTTCCTGTTTCAGTCTTGGAAGTTTATAGGTTTCCAGGAATACATTCCTATGTTCTAGGTTGATTAACTTATTAGCATATTGTTGGCGTTGCTTCTTTTGTAGAAGTCAAAGAAGACATGCAAAGCACTTGCGAATTTTAGTTAGTTCACTGAGTCTCTGCCTTCAGACCTTTTAAACTCCAGTACTGATTTTGCATGAGGAAAGGAATTTTGAAAGTATGTCAAATGATTGTCTTCTGTTTTAGTGTTGTAACTGAAGAGCAGGTGGGAACCAATAGTTTACCTTTAGAAACCACCACGCACTGGATTCTGCCTCTTTCCTTGATACGGCTGTGTTATATGCCCTTCTGTACCAATATCCTAGAGTTCTGGCTACACCACTAAAAATCCTGGCCTCAGAAAAGTCGATAATGAGGGACAGATTTTGAGGATTACTGATTATAAAAGGAGTTGCATTTTTAAAGAAGTAAAACTAATAAAGTTGTAAAGTAGAAGTCCAGGCATCTGTGATATCAGAAAAGGAGTTGGAGGAAAAATTTATACTTTTTAAATGGGTCACAACTGATTTCTTTGTTCTTTCTAGGGTTAGCTAGATCCTCTATCAGTTGAAAAGTCAGTTAAGCTTAAGTATCTTATTTGAATTTAAACATTATATTTACCATTTTTTTGGTATAAGGATAAAGTCTTTTCTTTGAAAGGTTCCTAGTAATTGAACCTCTGAGTTACCTTGTTACATAAACTACATCCATCATGTAGGATCTAATTACCAGTGTTATTTCTTTAAAATAGAGACAGAGGGGCGCCTGGGTGGCTAAGTCAGTGAGCGTCTGCCTTTGGCTCAGATCATGATCCCAGAGTCCCGGGATCAAGCCCCACATTGGGCTCCCTGCTCAGTGGTAGGCCTGTTTCTCCCTCTCTCACTCCCCCTGCTTGTGTTCCCTCTCTTGCTGTGTTTCTCTCTGTCAAATAAATAAAAATCTTTTTAAAAAAAATAGAGACAGATTTTAATGGTAATGGAAAAGCCATCTGGGGGAAGCCAACTTCTATGTTTTTTTCTACTCTGTTCTTCTTTAAAAAACAGCTGTGTTGTCCACACCATGTTATTGCTATTCTGTCACCCACAGTTTTGCATGTGATAGAGATTCATTCACTCTCACTGCTGAGTAGTATTTCACTGTTTCATTATACCGTAATTTATGTATCCATTTTGCCTTCCATGGACATTTGTGTAGTGTCTAGTTTTGGACTTTCACAAATAATGCTGCTGTGAATGTTTTTGCAGTGTTTTATTTTATTTTAAGATTTTACTTATTTATTTGAGAGAGAGTCTGAGAGAGAGAGAGAGCACAAGTGGGGGGATGGGGCAGAGGAAAAGGGAGAAGCCAAATCCCCATTGAGCAGGGAGTCCAATGTGGGACTTGATCCCAGAACCCCAGGATCATCCCCTGAGCCAAAGGCAGATGCTCCCCCTTGCAGTCTTTTATTGATCACATGCATGCATTTCTGTCAGGTATATATCTTGGAGTAGAATTGTGGGGTCACCGTAGACATATTAGTCTTAGTGGATAGTGCCAAGTAGTTTTCCAAAGTGGTCAGACCAGTATGCTACCATTGGCGTGGAAGAGTTCTGGTTGTTCCACATCCTTGGCAAATCTTGGAGTCTTTTGTCTACTTAACTTTTCCATCTACAGAGTTTTATTCATTCTGTTGGGAGTATTTATGAATTTTTTATTCACCTATTTTATACATTATTTTATAATAGGTCGGAATTTAGTTCAGTTATATTGCCCTTTCTTCCCTTTCCCGTTCTCTCTTCCTTCTCTCCCCCATTGTAATGGTTGTGTTATTTTTAATTCTATTATTATTTACATTTATGATTATTATACCATTTGCTTTAGTCATTATCTCTTAATTTGAAATAAAATTTCAGAAAACTATCTATGTATAGATTCAAAAAGAGGGAAAACTGTTATACACATATGCATTTATGCAATTTATGCGTTAATAAAAAATAAAGAGGGTTTATACTATACATTCCTATGAATCACAATAGTGTTTAAAGTGTAGGAAGCCTGGATAATTGGAGGATTTTGTTTGTTCTGAGGTCTACAGAAAAATTAATAAGAAGGAAGGAAGGGAGGGGGGAGGGAGGAGGAGGAGAAGAAGAGGAGGGAAAGAGAGAGCTAGAGCGAGAGAGAGAGCGAGGAAACAGAGCAGATCTGTAGCTAGGTTCTCTGACCTGCATTGGCCTCCGCAGAGAGGATGTGATGGGGTGTATAACCAGGAAGGCTTGTCAGTAGGTATTTCGGAGAAGATACGTGATTGTTTTTCATTAAGAAGGAAGATAATTTTTCAGGAAGCTATCTCCCAGAGAATTTCATCCACATAGATGGCCAATTTGCATAAACCAGTATAACCCTACTGCTCTTTGTCTTGATTAATAGTCTTGGGCTTTGGGAGATTTTTTGCTCGAGTTACAGGAATAATTGTTTCAATTCTCACGGTTGTTTGGCTTTGTGTGAGACTCAGCCCTCATGTCTACTGAAGGGAATCTAATCATGACTAAATGCAAATTCTTCAGCCTGTCTCCAGCTTCATAGGCATCAACGAAGCCTACTCCTCTGTGAGTCTGGTCTCAGTGGCTATGCTTTTAGTGAATTCACAAAGCAGTTGGCCCCAAATTCATTTAAGCCACATTTAAAAATCTCTTAGTACCCAAGAGTACCAATTCAGACTTTGCTTCCCTGTGTGTGTAAGGATGTGACAGAAGAAATTAGACATCATTTGGCTTAAGAGAAGAGATATTCTAGAGGAGTTGTAAAGGCCATCTTCAAATATCTGATGACTATCACTTGGAAGAGTACATATGTTAAATTAGAGTGGCTCCAGAGTTTAAAATAAAGATAAGAGGCATGAATTTCAGTGTAGTTTATAAGGATGGGCTTCCTAATGCTTAAAATGGTTTAATAAGGAAACGTCCTGCTTATGAGAAAGAAGATATCTAATGCTGAGGTCTGAATGTGTACGCAGAGGGTGAATGACAGTTTGTTGGGTTTCTAAGGTCAGACCTATAAGCATCTAACTCACTGTTCAACTCTGTGATTCTGTATAGCATAATATACCGAAGCCGAGATACCATCCATTATCAAAAGCATCCTGATTGGAGAGTGTTTAAAATGTGAAAAATTGGGAGTGTTAAAAATTGATGAAATATCATTGATATTCTCTTATTTTGCAAAGAGAGGTTTTGGAACAAACATAGCTTTATAGTTTTCATCATTTCATCATTCTCTATCTTTACCCTCCCCTCTTGTACTTTGCTTGATCATGTTAATCTCTGGGTATGCCCGTGGGTTTCCATGTCCTGGAATAACCAAAGGAAAATATATTTCCTATTAACTCTTTTGCACAAAAGTTCATGACCATGTGACTTAGAGCAAATGGGTTTTGGAGAGTTTCTTCTGATTATACACTCAACACACGCAACAGGCTGGTAGGATCATGTAAGGTTCATAAAGTATATAGAGCTAATTAAAGATTGTTGGCATTTGATATTTTCTTGAGCATTTTTGAATACTATTTACAATTCACTTTAGAAAATTTCACTATATTTGGATTGATTCATATATGAATATTTATATATTTGCATTTTTATTTTATGTAGAATATCTATTGTATAACAATATAAGACCTTAATCTTGTTCTAATATATACATTCTCTATTTCATAGAAACCATAGAGGGAAAAAAAAGCTTTATGGCACACTTCCCAATAGCCTTTTTGATGTATTTACACTCAACTTTGTATTTGCAGGGACTCTTCCAGGAAAGTTAAGTTACTCTGAAGGGACTTCTAGCCTTGATTCCAGAATTTCAGTGCTGGTGACTTTAAACATGTTCTTAGCTTTGATGCTGCCATTCTCCGCTAACTTCTAAGAAAATGATAGACTTTCAATGTAGTTTTCCAGTTTGTAGTTATTAGAAAATTTTAGAAAAGACAAATGAACATCAGAAGAGGAAAAGGTCAATAATTTGCTTGTTTGTCATCACGTCTCATTGAGCCTCTTGTACGGTTCCCAGCTATTTCACAAAAATGAAACGAAGTGATCATCTTCAAACAAGGCTTTAAAACACAGCCTCAAGATAAGAGCAATACAAGGCTCATTTTTAGACCAAACAGGTAAAAAAAAAATTACATATACAATCACTACTCATTGAATTTTTCTAAATGTGTCTAAAAAACTCACCAGGGGCTCTGAATACTCATAGATGTCCTGGTGCTGTCATTCATGATAGATATTCTTGACAGCACTGTTATTTTCCCCTTAATGGGCTGATGTGGGTGAAGCAGAGTCTTGTGACTCTGTGAAGGGAGTTTTCTTGGATTATGTGCCTTGACACATCTGGAAAGCCCCTTTTAGCTCCTTTGCTTTTTTATCATTATAACCAAAGAATGAACTTCCAAGGCATCCAGGTTAGCACACAGGCTTTTCATCTTCTAGGGAGTTTTCACTTATAATCCCCTTTGTTGACAACTAAAGGAAAAGGCAAACATCTACTTTAAGTCCTAATTTGCTGACTTTTTTTTAACTTCCTAATTCATATTTAGCTCTCATACCTGTCTAATCCGTAAACTCTGCATAATCATTTTGATTCCTTTTTGTGAGGAGGAGAAATCTGGACTGAATTATTATATTTCCATGAAATGTCACTAATAGTTTCAAATCCATGAACTTAGATAGGGAGCGAGGAAATGCAAAATGCAGCCTGTGGTTTTCTCATTAAATGGCATTGTGTGTTGCAAACATGTTTAGAGCTTCATTTTGTTTAATGTGGCTGTGTTGATTTCTGGACACAGAGGGTTGTTTAAAAAGGTAGGAAGTGTGCCCCGTGAGTCCCATGGCTTAAAATGACAGGATTAATATTAATGTAGCGCTACACACAGGTGTACAGCTGTGGGGTTTTAGAACTCCGTATTCCATTCGTGAAAACTAGTCAATTCCAAAACCTCAGGAAAAAAAAAAATCAGACCGACCACTGACAGCTCAGATTATGATTTTCACAGCTGGCACCACAACACAAATTTTCCTACAGCATTTCTCACCCTCTTCTCTTCCCTCTTAATCCCTTTCTACCTTTTCCTACTGGAAGGACCTGGCCTTATTCAAATTGGAGAGAGACTGCTCCATTTCAGAAAGAAATGAAAATGCGTCTGTTGCCATTACAACAGATAAGCAACCAGACAACTCTTTTCAACCAGGAGGGATTTTAGCCCTTCTTCCGTGTAATAAGGAGTAATTGTTTCAGTGTTTGTGAATTTGTGACACCCCTCATTGGCTCTCTCTCACCTGATCAAGGAAATTGAGGACAGTTCAGTCTGGTAAAATAACTAACACAAACTGATGAGAGATTGCTGGATTTCCTTCTAATGAGCAGAAGGCAGGTAGATGAACCAAGGGTGAGGAGGAGGCATCCAAGAACATTCAACACACAGGAGATAACACACCATCCTCACTGTCTTAACTGCTGTATCATCATCCTGGCCTCAGGAGTGTGAGAGTAAACTGAAAACCCCACTGCACCCTGGAGAGAAAAATGAATTGATTTAAGAAGCTTTCACCCTTTCTTCCTTTTCAAAGACTCTCCTCTGCCCTGTCCCCATAGAACAGGTTGTCAAAGACCCTTAATTGTGGTTAGAGCAGCAAGAATCAAACTGGAGAGATTTTAAATATCCTGATTCCCAGGTTCCAGCCAGGCCAATTAAATTAGACTCTGAAGAATATCAGCATAAAAAAGAAATTAACTCCAATGTACAGCCAAGTTTGAGAACCAGTGGGCTAATCCGAACAAACCTAAGAAGGAATTAGTGTGGCATCTGACAAGGAGATGAAGCCTTACTCCCCCACCCTCTCCCCGCCCCCAAAGATCCTTAGGAAGCAGTTGTTGCTGCAAAGAAGAGAAAGGGAAGAAAGAGAAAAGGAAGGAAGACAAAGTTGCATGCTTCCCGTCTTTCTTCAAGTCAACTAGAGTCTTCCAGTGTGGGAACCTAGGCTTGCATCTGCCCTTCGGGGTGGGGTGTGGTTGGTCCCCAGGCCTGGGGGACTTGACTGGGCGTGGTGGGGTGACTGGAGGTAACCACCCAGCGGCACATCAATAGCTCCGGGCGTGGGCCGTGTGCCCCCTAGAGAAGGCGGCGCCTGGGGGGTGGAGAGCAATTTGGGGGCGCAGAAGGAAGCTGGCTCCCGCGCTGGTGGCGCTTGTAGCCCCAGCCGACAGTTCAGCCAATTGCGGACGCAAGCGCAGCCTGGTGGCGGCGGCGGTAACCCGGCGCAGGGTTCTGGCAGGAGCCAACGGAGGCAAAGGCGGCGCCGACAGAGCTGCGCGCAGGAGGGAGTGAGACCCGGCGGCTAGAGGAAAGAGCGAAGGCTCGGCGCCCGGGTGTTGCCTGGCAGAGCGAGGCGAACTTAGCATGGGGAAGAAGTGGAGGGATGCCGCGGAGATGGAGCGGGGCTGCTCTGACCGCGAGGACAGCGCGGAGAGCCGCAGGCGCAGCCGGAGCGCCAGCCGGGGCAGGTTTGCAGAGTCGTGGAAAAGGTTAAGTTCCAAGCAGGGATCCACCAAGCGCTCGGGACTCCCATCGCAGCAGACGCCGGTGAGTGGCCCGGGGAGAATCCCTAGGTCTCTTGCTCCCTCCGCCCCTCGACTGGAGCCCTTTCCATGGTGCTGAACTTGCCTGCTAGGGGCTCAAGGCTGGGAACTTGTGGAGCGTCTTCTAATGAAAGTATCGGGGGGCTGTGAGGAGGGGCAAGAAGGAACGACTTCCCTTTCTTGAGCGAGGGGAGGGTCTCCTGACATCTATGGTGTCTTTGCAAAAATGGAGAAAATGTTTTCGAGAGGCGAGGGGCTCACTGTCAGATCGTTAGAGTTTTGCAATTAACGGAGCGTGCGAGATGTTGCCGAGTGTATTGTTGTGACTCCTGTCTGTCCCGAGGGTCTGTCTGTGGGGCATGTTCCAAGGTCCCCGGCATCCGCTGAATGAGGGCGGAATAGGAAGGGCATGCCATTTTCCACTCTCTTAACACTTGCTCTTTTTAATCCCACACCCCCACTATGTTAATGGGTGCATTTAATTGTTTGCAGAATGTTATTTGCATGCAGAGAATAGCAGGAATATCCCAGGTGCTTATAACCCTACTGTTAACATACACAGCGTTCAGAAAACAGTTTTCCCATGCATCTGCTCCTCTTTGCTGTCTAATTAGTGCGATAAAAGCACTCAAGTGAAATTAATATAGGTATCATACATGTGTAGAGAAGTGTAGTTGACAAAAACTTCAGCTACATATGCATTTTTAGTATTCAAATATTATCTGTTTTCCTTTAGCCTAGAGGGAAAGAACTCTGTTCCAGAAGAGAGTACAGAGCCCTCCTGTTGCTCCTAGGGAACAAGGGTACACCACTTCAACTTAGGAGAGAGACATCATTAAGAACGTCAGGGTGTGTGAGCACTGTGTACTTATGCTTCACATTCACAGGAGCTGACAGCAGATATTGTACTGTATAGTAGAGAAACTAAATTAATTTTTTAAAAGCATGTATCTCATAGCATGAATAATGGTATCTTCTATTTCCGAGAGATCATCACTAAAGAATAAAAACTAATCTGTAAAAAACAATGTTTAAAAATTACTTCAACAGAATGAAATATAAACATGTAAAATTTTTGGTCTGTTTATTTTGTTTGCTTGTTCACAAAAACTAGCAGAAAATGTTATTAAATTTGAAATATTTTTTCTAATATTTAGTGTTGTAGGTAAGTTTTTTTAATCTGAAGATGGATAGAGTACACTTAAAACACAATTAATTTTATTTCAGGCATTGCAATATTATTTTTAAATCAAGGTAAACTTAATATTTAAAAAGGAGAATATTATAATGAAGGTAGGAATTGATGATTTCTGGCTTTCATCAATTATGTGAGCTAAGAATTGTATCCCCTTTTAAATAGAAATTATTATTCTAAATAACTTATACTTCTTTGAATCTATTCAACAGGTGTGTACAGAATCTCAGAAACATATAAAGCCTTCATATAACTATAGGTTAGACTCAATAGTTTACAGGTCTGTTATTTAGAATAAAAATATGAGAGAGAGGACATAATAGGATACCATGACAACAGAACACATCTGGAAAAGTAACTGTGTCCTCTTGTTTACTCAGGGTGACAATGGTGCTATATTCTCTGTAATACTCATTAATTGAAATATTAGTAATGCAGTTATGGCAAAAGTGTGTGCTTATTCTAACATTGCACAACCTGTTTGATATCGATTTTGTTCTAAAAGTCTAGTAAGTGCTTCTAGCCATGATTTGAGTTACCAGAATTTTTTTAAACAAAGGTAATGGGGTTTTGTAAATTTTAGAGGTGGGATGGTTGCTTTTTAATCAAGGTTTGATTCCATTAGTTGTTAATAAAGACTTTCTTCTTCATCTGTAAGTGATATACCCAACTTACTTATGCAAACAAGAGGGAGGAAATAATAAGGCTTGCAGCAGAAATGCTGATAAAAGTTTTAATCTTTAAGGTAAGATTTTTTTTCTGCTTCTTAAGGTGAGCTGGTGCTATTTTCAATTTTCATTGTATTTTATGTAAAAAATAGTTTAAACTACAGAGATTAAAGGAAGTGATTAAAGCAGTTAGTATGATTAATGCTACTTTTTATTTATTTTTCTGAATAAATAAGATATTCTGTGATGTGACTCTGGATCTTATTCATTTTGTGTTGTACTCAGAAGTATTGTGGCATCATTGTGATAAAAATCAGAATTTTTTCTTTCTTTGAAGACAAAATAGATAAGTGTAGAAAAGGTAATTAATAATAAAACATGGAAACATTCTTTCTTCTTTCTTTTGACAATGTGAAATGATTATGTAGTTGCTGTATTGATGTGGCCTTTGTTACTCTCTTTTCTGCTCTAGTTAGAGTCTTGAAATCACTTCTAGTTAAAGTTATTCCCAGGGTATGAAGACAGTCCATGACTCTGTCCCCAGTGGGAATGATTACATTAGTTTTCATTTTCACTAACAACAAAGCATGCATGCATCATAGATAATGGGGGAGATTTTCTTCAGCAAGGAGAGGGCTGCCATATTCTTGATTATCCAGAAATACTTTTCTTCTGTGATCTGAGTCATGGTGTTTTTATGTGTCAAGGGTAAGGGAGGTCTGTTTGAATCAACCTTGCTAATTAGATTTCCTATCTACTTATCACTAGATATGTTGGGGATTTCTTAGAGGTAGCTTAGAGATTGGGCTGGCTGCCTGATTTTGATGCCAGTATGGGAAATCAAAAAGTCATATTTCTGCCAGACTTGGTCTAGTGATGTTCTTTGTGGATTATGACAGGCCCAGGGCAGGACGGTGTGTGCCCTTCTTGCCTCAGCTCCCTGGGGCCTGCTTCTTTTCTGGTACAGGAAGAAGCAGCCTTACTCTGTACAATAGTGAGAGGAAAGAGCAGCTTTCTGGGTCCTAATAGAGGTATTTAAAGCCCATATTGTCACGTTCTGGCCACAAGAGTGGATGTGCCCAACACATCAATCCTTGTTGATTTGAAAAGACTTTTTTCCCAAGGCACCTTCTTCTTTCCCCTAAATTTAAGCTTTGTGGTTGATAATGCACAGTTCACTTCAGTAATCAAAAATACTCAAATAATACCCCAAATCATAAAATTCTGATAAAGTGAAGTAGGATTTAATCATATTATTTCCTTGGAATTTGTTCCTCTCTGACTGTGAGTCATAGATTACTTTTTAAACCTAAAAACAGTGGGGTGTTTTTCAGTAAACTAGTAAAGGAATTTGATGTCAACTTCATAGTTATTTTACTGTAAAAGTTACATATTTGCATTGTGGATATGGAACTAGATTTCTGGACATTAATATTTTATATAATGCCACTATTAAATTGATCAGTAGACATAAAAGGATTTTAAAACTTCTTTAACTCTATTCAGTACCATCTGGATTTCATATTTCTCCTTGAAGTATTGTTCTTATTATTCCAATTATTTGTTTTAATTCTATCCACATAAAAATACATGGGAAATCTATTGAAAGGTGATTCAGCAAGTGCTGTCTGGTGTTACAAATATCACATGTTCACCTCAGCCTGTAGTATTTTTAATTTTGAAAGGTGATTTCCTCCTCTAGTCCCACAACTATTTCAGGGCTTTTTTTCAGATAGATGCAGATTTCATTTAATCTCCAAATAAGCTCTGTGTAAAAGTGGGGGGCAGGGAGTAGAAAGACTTCTGAGGGAGTAAAATGATGGAATTGTAATTAGAGTTGTTTTTTCAACCTTAGATGGCATGCTTGCTTCCACTAATGCTATAATTACCCTTATCAGCAGGTGCCAACCACAGAACATCACGCCTTGTGCAGAGAAGTGAGCAGCTGAGAGTGTGTAGACACACCAGCCCTGCAAAGTAGACGAGTCCGGTACAGCTGGGTACCAAGTTCAGTCTTCCCACAGCTGTTTGAGAGGCGATGTGGGCGGGGAGGGACACCAGGAACAAATCTGCTTCCATTCCTCAGGCTGACTTGTCCCTTCTGGGCCTAGTAACGACTTCCGGTTATTCCTGCCAAAAGCTGGGTCCTTCAAGGTCTTATAAAAAAATGAGGAAAAGCTGAATCAAGGCAGGGCTAAGTCAGAAAAACCCATCTCTCAACCGGTTGGCTTTTTGAGGATGATGTGGATGGTAATCCTCATGGTGGCTGTGGTAGAAGCAGCAGCAAGTTGGTGAAAAGGATCCTCTCTCCTTTTTCAGTGTTCGGATATGCGATGGCAGTGTCATTAATCCCTTAATGGTTTGTTCTTGTTACATGAAAGGCTCTCCTGGAGAAAGAAGAATGAATCCCCTGCAGGGCTAGTCCATTACTGAGTAAACCATTTCTTGACAGGGTGATTTTTGTCTGCTTTTTACTCACTGTGTTAAAAAAAATAATAATGAAACAAAGGACAATGTTGTATCACTCAGGAGTACAGATGGGTTTTCTTGTTATGGTGAATTTTTGATGGGGAAAAAAATCTATTTTCTGATAATGTTTTATTTTGTTTAAGCATTTCTGAAATGTTATCTTTTTTTCCTAGGAATTAACAACTAAGAAGCTTGTTCTCATTGATCACAGTGAATAGTGAAATAAATTTAGTTTCATCTTTAATTTGAGGACCACAAATATTTTGGGTGGCCAGTGAATAATTCAAATATTTTATGTTTTGAGGAGGAAAGGATCCTTGTATGGTGATGGTTAAATGTGTTTTCAATTATTCTAAAATATATTAGAACAGTTCCTCCTGCCATTATTTATTGAGATCTTGCAAAACAATTGAATCATTAAAAATCATTTATAAATAGTAGCAACACATTATATTCATTTGTCTCGACCAGCTGTGATGGTCTGTGCATTGGCTTTATTTTTTGTTTCTTTCATTTGCAAAACGCATAGAGGACTGGTAGAGCAAAAATGCAAGGATGATAGAGAACAGCATTGAAACAAACTTTTATGCATCTAACATTCATTGAGTACCTAGGAAGTTTAGGCACTTTCCTAATAGAACTGATGGCTTCATACAAGACAAAGCAACCAGACAGATGTACACAGTCTAGCTTTGTGGTCCGAATACAATAGAGTTGTGAATGCCTGTCAAGCTATGGTGATGAGAAATTAAGGCAAGAAGTGTTCTCCACTTGATGCCTGATTGTCAAAAGATGAGGAAGGGATAGAGTTGTGTGGATTTGGCAGTTTGGAATGAGAGCATTAATATCTTTCTCAGTCATTTCAGCTGACTAATGAGGGTAGATGCCTGAATGCAGTGAGTAGAAGCCAAGGCAGATGAGAGAAGTAACCACATCAAGGCCAACATGCTGTCAAATACTTAGTACATGCCAGGCATTCTCTGAGCACACTATCTACCTTATTATGTGTTGCCTGACTTCAGCTAGAATGTAAGCTCCACAAAGGTAGGGATCTTTGGTTCACTTGAACAGTGCCTGGTAGAAAGCAAGCCCTCAAATGTTTGTTCAGTGAATGAACTGACCAATTAATAAATACATTAATAGATGTAGTATTTTCTCATTAATATGAGGTAGACTTTAAGTTCTTGGCTATGAGAGCAAAGAGAAACAGGCAGAAGAATTTTTCTTTCTTTTTTCTTGTGTGACCAGATGGGAGAGATTTGAACATGTTTATTTGTTTGAGGAAGAACTTATAAAGAGTTTAAGCAAGTAGGAAGAAAGAAGAGTAGTGAAACTAATCCATAGCCTTGGATGTGACGGGAATTTGTTTTATGAGAGTGTTGAAGACCTATTTGTTACTTGTTTTCAATCCTGGCTCTGTCCTCTCTTTGTCTTATGAACTTATAGACACTGGATCTGATTGCTAATTCCTTTGCAGGTTTTACTTAGTACATATTTGGTCTATAATTTTGGTAAATTAATTCACAAGTTATGCAAAAAGTGTGTATGTTTTTATGAAAACTTTTGTTTGTAATTCAGAGGTTGCTGAAATATAACTTTATATCTCCCCTTGACTTCTCTAAATACCTCAAGAAATGTGGGTCAATTCTCAGACAGATTTCAAAAAGGTGGGAGTCACTACTTTAGCTCTTCTGAAGATAGTTATCTAAGTTCAGAGTTGACACATCAAACTGCGAATCCATGCATTCAGTGTCATGAGATCGCATATTCATTACAGATACCTCTCTAGAATACCAGAACTTTGACCCCAAAATAGTCACACAAAAGGGAATACATTCATGCTAATAACCAACTAGATTTTTGTTCACCCTGAAGGTTGATTTTTCTAGGACTTCCTTGGGAATGAACTTTACAACAGTAAGATTAGGAGGGACGGCTCTAATGATAAGTGTTCCTAGGAGGCTCATTCTGAATGCAGTTCATCTCTACTTTAGGAGTTTTATGGAAAATCCAAATTGATCTTGAGAATAATATGGTGCTTTGAAATCAACCAGATTTAGATTGGAATCTTGGCTTTGCCAGTTATTAGCTGTGTGGCCTTAGTGAATTATATTTTGTCTTCTCTTGATTCTATCAGAATTCCTTCTTTTCCCACTGAGTATCAAATTCACTCAAGTCTTTGTCTTCTTTTTATATAAAGAAAAAGTATTTTTAAATTTTTATTTAAAATTAAAATTGTCTGAAAATAAAAAAATTGAAAAATCATAGAAAATATCGTGAAAAGAATCCACATACTCATAACACATATTAATAATTTGGCATATTTTCTTCATCCCTTTTTATTTTTTATTTTTATTTTTTTAAGATTTTATTTATTTGACTCAGAGAAACACAGCCAGAGAGGGAACACAAGCAGAGGGAGTGAGAGAGGGAGAAGCAGGCTATTGGCCGAGCAGGGAGCCTGATATGGGACTTGATCCCGGGTCTCCAGGATCATGACCTGAGCTGAAGCCAGCCGCTTAACCGACTGAGCCACCCAGGCACCCCTGCAATTTACTTTTTTCACTCAACATTATATTTTTGGAGATACATGGTTATATGTAAATGTTGCATATTATTTTAGTATGTGTTTGTACCACACATAATTTATTTCTGTACAATAAAAAATCTGGAGTTTTTTCTTTTTCCTTTTTTTTTCCTTTTTTTTGCAATTACAAACAATATTCAGTTAACATTTTTGTACTTGTCTCTGGTTCTTGCAAATATTTTTTTGACAAGATAAAAATTCAGGAACCGACCTTGCTTTTTAGAAGACATAAGGACCAGGACTTCCTTTGTAGTTGTTTTGCACCAGAGAAAGGTCAGACTTGTCTAGATCCTAACCTTTGAACAGCATCAAAATTTGCAAGGGGCTGAAAGGTAGTGGCACTGTCCTTCTGCTTTGAGATTATATCGGCATTCAAATCACACAGACTTGATTTTAAGTCTGTCTCAGGTTATTAACTGATATTGCAACTTAATCTTTCTTGTCTTAGTACCTTCTTCATAAAATGAGGATGGTAATCCCTGTCTCCAGGATGAATTGTGAAAGTTAAATGTATTGTGTAGGTAGTACAGTGTCTGGCAAGAGATACTTGAAAAATGGAAATAGTTACCTAACTCCTGGTATTAACTTAGAGGTGTTACAACAAATACCAAAAGCAAGAGTTGCCTTTGCTTGATGGGGAAGTGTTGTTTGTGGTCTTCAGTTCTTTTGGGATTAGAATGTTGTTGGTTATAGTTAAGATGTAATATAAGACTAATGATTGCATTGGGCTTCTGGTTTTGAAAATATTTTAGAAAATAAAATCAGCTTGTTTTATCTAAGATGTTTGTTTTCCAGGTCCTTGAAATGTCTATTACTCTATGTTTTTAATGAAATTGAATTCATTGATCTTTTTAGAGATAACATAAGAGATTTATACCATATTGAAAAATATAAGATACTCTTTGCTTTTGGTATGTTTTTCATTGGGTTCTGAGTCATTGGGTTTTGAAATAAATTTTGGTTACCAAATTATTCTCTTCATGAACCTCAAGACCTTTGGGAAAGGATTTTTTTAATCCTTTTATTAAGGAAAATTCAACCATATACAACAGGAGAGGGAATAATAACCACAAATACCCGTAATCCAGCTTCAGCAATTATCAAATCATGACAGTTTTGCTTCACTTATACCTCTATTTTCTACTTCTTCCCTCCCCACTAGATTATTTGCAGACAAATCCTGGATGTCATATTATTTCTTCTAAAAAATACCCGAGAGATAAGGATCCCTTATGAAAACAAAACTAGAATACTGTTATAAAATGGAAACAAATTAATAACTTCCTAATACCCACATATATTAAGATCACATTTCCTTAATGATCCCATAACTCTGATTTTTACCCACAGTTTATTTGAATCAGAATACGATTGCAATTGACACATTATAATCATTTGGTATTTCATCTGTAAGTTTCTCTTCCTGATCTCCTTTTTTTTCGTTGTTGAAGATCATTGGTCAAATAAATTTATTTGTCCTATAGAGTTTCCCACAGTCTATATTTTGCTAAATACATCCCAGTGGTGCCATCTTACATGTTCCTCTGTCCCTTGTATTTCATATGATTTGACAGTTTGACCAGGAGTCTAGATCAGTTTTGATTTTTTCCTCATAGGTATTCTGTTTGCCTCTCATTTCAGGTATTAGCTACCATTGATGATCATCACCTAGAGTAAGGTTTGGCAAGCTTTTTAGGCAGTGGGCCAGAGAGTAAATATTTCAGGCTTCATACACCGTAATGTCTCTTACAACTAAAAATCTCTGCTATTCCTGTTTAAAAGCAGCCATAGACATTGTGTTAGTAAATGGGCATGGCTGTGTTCCAGTACCACTATATTCATAAAACACTGAAATCAGAATTTCATATAATTATTTGTGCCAAGAATATTATTCTTTTGATTTTCTTCATCACTTGAAAATGAAAAAAAAAAAAAATTCTTAGCCCACAGGCTAAGAAAAGGGGCAACAGACTGGATCAGGCCCTTGACTAAATTTAACAGATTCCTGGCTAAGATCCATTGCTTTGTTAGGGAATTGCAAAATGGTGATATTACAATTTTGTCTTTCCTTTTTCATTTAATAGTGCAAATATTTTTTTATAAATAGGAACCCCCATCATCAACTATTCAGTCATTTTGAGTTATAGTTCATACAGTGAAGTCAAGACCAATGCTTGAGAGAGAGAGTTTTTTTTTTTAAAGTTAACCAATAATAATAGGAACTAGGCATTGGCATTGATCTGTGGGTTTACTGTCAGGCCTTAGACTTTAATTGGGAAAATATTTGGACATTTTATCTTGGAGGCCAGTTAAACTCTCATTAAGAAATAGAATGTGTAAAAATATATTGTCATGTTATTTCTGTATTAAAGCTTTTGCTTTCAACACTAAAAAGAAAGTCCTGAGCATTGTGTTAGGTTTCTACCACTGCCATAAAAATTACTACAAATTTAGTGGTTCACAGCAATAAATTTATTATCATACAGTTCTGTAATTCAGAAGTCTGATGTGGGTGTCACTAGACTAAAATCAAGGTGTCAGTTGTGTTCATTTCTGGTTTCTAAGGGGAGAACGCATTTACTTGCCTTTTCTAGCTTCTAGAAAATACCCAATTCCTTGGCTCCTTCCCTGTCTGTTTTCTTTAAAGTCATCACAATTGCGTCTCATTGATCCTACTTCTATCACTACATTGCTTTCTTTGACCCTCCCTTCTGCCTCCTTTGACTTTTAGGGACGCAAGTGATTATATTGGATAATCCAGCCAACTGGACAATTCCAGAGCAATCTCTTTACTTTAAGGTTAGGTAATTCAATTTTATTCCATCTGCAACATTAAGTTCTCTTTGCCATGTAAAGTAATATATTCATAGAGTCTGGGAATTATGATGTGGACCTCCTTGGGAGGCCATTATTTTGCCTGTCACAGGCATTGAGACGTTGCTATTTGGTTTGTTAAATCTTTACTGGACAAAATTGCAAAATGGTGTTGAAAGACCCTCTTAAAGATGCCTTTAAGTTCATGATAAATGAACTTAATGGAATGAGGTTCTGCAGGCAAACAAAAGAACAGAATAGATGAAGATTTACTGTATTCTTTTTTCCCCTCCCCCTGGCTTTATGAACTATAATTAACAAATAAAAATTATATATATCTAAGGTGTACAATGTGATGTTTTGATGTAGTACACCTTGTGAAATGATTATAACAATCAAGCTAATTAATATATCCATCCCTTCCCATAGTCACGGCTTTTTTGTTTGTATGGTGAGAACAGTTGATATTTACTCTCTTAGCAAATTTCAAAAATACCACAGAGTACTGTTAACTATAGTCAGCTTGCTGTGCACTTATCTCCAGAATTAATTCATTCTACATAACCGGAACTTATATTCTTTTTCTTTCTGAGTGTTGAGTTTATAATAATGACTGTAGACGTGGAAATTACCTTTCCTACCAGTGGATATTCAATAGATTTGGGAATACAGATGATTTGTTTTGACATACATTTTAGTGAGCACCCACTCTGTATAAAACCTCAAATGCTGCTGGAGGAAGAAATGTGAATAAAACTTTCAGAAGATGTATGATGGTGGGAGGCATGAAAGTATAATTTGGTGTATAACATGATATAAGCCTATTAAATATATAGTTAGGAAGTATAAGTAAATGTTCTATTATAACAATTATTCATATTATTAAGATTGCCTTAATTATACTATTAGTCTGCTAAAAAGCTTGTTAAGCCTGTTCAAATCAGTGAGAAAATCAATTGATTGGACCACTAAACAAATGTTGGAATTTTCAGTTTTTGATTTACCAAATTGAAGCTTCCCAAGTAAAGTAAGTTGGGCATAGTGTTATTTAATATATTCTAAATAGATGTGGCAAGCAGCAATTTTTTACTAATTTATATATATTTTTAAGATGTTATTTATTTATTTGACAGAGAGAAACACAGCCAGAGAGGGAACACAAGCAGGAGGAATGAGAGAGGGAGAAGCAGGCTTCCTGCCAAGCAGGGAGCCCGATGCGGGGCTCAATCGGGATCATGACCTGAGCCATAGGCAGGTGCTTAACTACTGAGCCACCCAGGTGCCCCACAAATTTATAAATGCTTTACTGATTTTTTTCTTCTTAATGAATGAAAATAACCCTCCAGTTAAAATTTTGAATCACAACTACTTTTTAAATAGGGCTCTTATTACATTTTCCTTATTTGAAGACATCTGATTTTTCATATAAGTGCTTGTCTCCTGTATTCAATAGACAATCACTATAACAATAGATAATTATTAGAGATTACTGTTAATAGGGAAGAAAAAAGGGTGAATAATTAGTATCAAATGAGGACAGCAATAGAGAATGTCTTCAAACTTTAAAGTTAAATAAGGTGAGAAGTTGGGTGTTTCTTTTTAAGATCATGCCTATTTCTTTTTTTAAAATATATCGGACATATAACATTGTGTAAATTTAAGGGGCATAATGTGTTAATATGACACAAAACAAACATTGTGACATGGAAAACAAAATTACTGGACATAAACTAAAAATTGGTTATACTGAAGGAAATATTACATCTTTAAAACAATACTTTGATGATAATTTTCTAGAGACTAGACAGTGATTTCCTAAGCCATACCAGATTGGACAATGAACAATTAAACTATCAGATTTCAGAGAAGCCACAGCTGGTTGTTTTTTCAGGGACATTTGTCACAGAGGATAGAAGACATTTGATGGTGAAACCGGGAAATTTCCAAGGTGCACTGAGGCCTCTAAATTGGGAAGGCAGAGAGCTAGGGAGTGAGAGAAACTCAGGCCTGGAGCTGTTATCTTCCTGTTAAACAGCCGAGAGAGAGAGAGAGAGAGAGAGAGAGAGAGAGAGAGAGAGGAAGACACTGCAGGACACTGCAGTATTTATAGCTGGTGTCTCTGGGTTAAGTGTGTGTAGCAGTCATGTGTAAATTTGAAGAATGTTTTGAGCTTGAAATTTTAGTACATGTTCAGAATTAGGGAAAAATAACAGATATATTTGTTAAATACAACTGATGGAGACTCCATGCAAGTAGTTGGGTATGGAAAGCTCAGAAATTCTCCAGTTGATTATTAGTGACTTCAAAAAACTACCAGGGAATCAAGGAACAGGAGCTACAGGAAGCTGAAGACCGGATCCATAGCAAGGCAAAAGGGCCAAGATAAAGAGAAAAGATTGGGATCTTGCCTCAAGATCGAGACCTTTTCCTTTGTCATTCCTGTGGTCACAGCTATGTGGTGTGTTGTTGGTATTATTATTGATCGTAGTCATTACAACTTGTATAGGTAATCAAGTGTAAGATCATTGGTGCATACACTCTCTTCATTTAATTTTGTTGCTGTTGTCTTTACAAAGTCTGTCAAAACAGACATCCTTCAGGAATTATTGAGGAATAGTAGCAGAAATGGGCCTGATGGACATCTCTTGTCACCAACCCACTACCCAGAGCAGGTGCCCATTTCAGAGAACTATTCCCATTCCTTTTGATTTTGTATCACAAAGTTATCTCCACGTAAAGACACACTTGAACACAATAGTTAACTTTAAAATTGCTTTCCGCACTGTATGCGAACTAGCTGGAATTTAAATAAAAACTTGGAAAGAAAAAAATTGCTTTCCTTTGTTCTGAGTTATCAGCAGCCATTTTGTGGGAAATAAATAGGAGTTTTTAAGCGTTTGAAATTATTATCCTGTCCCAGCACTAAATGCAATTAGTTTTCTTTAAAAGATAAACAATAATGATTCAAATTACCAGAGCCTTGGACAAAGTGGGAATGATTTGGGTTATAGCTACAAAAAGAGCTCATTGTTTAAGAGGTACAGCAAGTTATTGGGTGTAACTATAGAATGCCCTGATAACAGTAACTAAAACAAGAGCTTAATTCATGTCCTGAAGACCACATACTCCAAATAAACAGACTATGAAAAATGAATGCAGAAGGAACCAGTGGTAAATAATGGCTCAGTCCTAGTTTTGTCTCATTACCCATTAAGTACAGTTGGGAGAGGAAAACAAGTTTTTTTGTTTTGTTTTGGTTTTGTGACCATACTGTGCCCCATGTGACTGGTGCCTTTAGGTCTACGGATGGAGACAGACAAGTAGGCTGGTGTGATCACTTCATGGTCCTGTATTGATCTCAACAGTGAGGTAATTCACAGGATATTATATTATTGTATATCTCGTAAATCATACACATTGTAAAACCTTTGGAAGGCTGGGCAGTATTTCTTCTTTCTAGGGAAAATGTCTGATTATCAAACATAACCTTCGACGTGATTGGAGTGTAATCTAGTCCTTTGGTTCAGATCTCCTTCAGGATTAGGATTGCATTTTGTTCATCATCGTGGTCCCAGATCTTGATCAGTGCCTGGAATGTTATGGAAACTCAATACATGGGTGTGGAACCAGGGAAAGAGCATAGTGAAAGAGCTCTAGACTTAGGTGTTTCATATTCTGGACAGAAAAAGGATGAAGAAGGAGAGGAAAGCGAGCATCATTCTGGTACCTTTTAAGTATCGGGCACTTAAAGTGATCGCTTATACAATCTTTTTGATGTCTTTCTGAGGTGGGTTTTATGCAGATGCCCAAAGCACAGATGAAGAAACTAAATTTCAGAGAAGTTATTAGTTTTAACCAGGGTAGCTGGGAAGTGGTAGAGATAGAATTCAGGTGCAACCACTCTTTAATTTTTTTTCAATGCCCTGCTGACTTGTGAGTTAGAGATAAGATAATTAAAAGAGCATAAATAAAGTTGATGTACTTCTTTTCCCTCACAAAGGTGATTTGTGTGGGTTGCTTAGAGGTCACTTTGGGGGATGCCTGAGTGGCTCAGTCAGTTAAGTGTCTGCTTTCAGCTTAGGTCATGAGCCCAGGGTCCTGGGATGGAGCCTTCAGGGAGCATGTTTCTCCCTCAGCCTCATTCTCTCTCTCTCTTTTGTGACTAAATAAATAAAATCTTGAAATAAATAAATAAAAAATGAATGAATGAATGAATGAATGAATGAATGAATAAATAAATAAATAAATGCCTGTCACTATGGATGGTGAGACTAAGTCACCGCAATAGAGAAAAATGAAAGCGATTAAACAATATTGTTAGCAGCCCTGCTAACAAGTCTAGTTCCAGGAATCAACTATTGAGGGGAAAAAGAAAAACAGGTAATTTATTTTTGATGCTACTGCTATCACTGTTGTTGGGTGAGAAGAGGGCAATGTTTGTATTCACGTAATTATAAGACTATTTGTTTTATTACTTTTTTTTTAAAGATTTTTTTATTTATTTGACAGAGAGAAACACAGCCAGAGAGGGAACACAAGCAGGGGGAGTGAGAGAGGGAGAAGCAGGCTTCCTGCCGAGCAGGGAGCCCAATGTGGGACTCGATCCCTGGTCTCCAGGATCATGACCTGAGCCGAAGGCAGTTACTTAACCAACTGAGCCACCCAGAAGCCCCTGCTTTATTACTTTTAATGTGTTGAATTTTGTAGTTGTCCTTTCAAATTTTTAAGTCAGCTGGTTAATTATGGGATGCCAATCAAAAGTAGATTGAGAAAACTTTAAACTTAAGTGAAACTTGAACATAGGATATTTGTTAAATAGACTGTGTGTGCGAGTGTGTGCGTGTGCACAATTTACTGTTAGAAAAAATGTGACAAGGGGTGCCTGGGTGGCTCAGTTGATTGGGCAACTGCCTTCAGCTCGGGTCATGATCCCGGAGACCTGGGATCGAGCCCCACATCGGGCTCCCTGCTTGGCTGGAAGCCTGCTTCTCCTTCTCTCACTCCCCCTGCTTGTGTTCCCTCTCTAGCTGTGTTTCTCTCTGTCAAATAAATAAATAAAATATTTTTTAAAAAGAGAAAATGTGACAAGAGCTAGATAAGAGTTTTTATTGAGAATTTAATGAGAGTGTAATTACCTAGGTGTGTCTTGGAGTCAGAATAAGGGTAGGTCAACATGCTGAGTCTTCAGTATCTTTAGTTATATTAAGGAGAACCAGTCTCTGTACAATGACCTTCAGCCAAGATGTACTCAGACTTAAGCAAAAGATGGATTTCTCTTCCGTCTTTCCTACTTACTAAGACAAGGAAGTGCATTAAGCTCAGGAAGGGAGTTGTTCACTAACAATGGGTGAATGAAAATGAGTTGATGATTGACTAGAAAAATCACTTAATTAAAACATCTCTTTTCCCAACGACTCCTAGTTAATCTTATTCTGTGTACACTTAGGAAGGATATGCCCATATTTTCACAAGCGAGTATATTTAAAATCTAAGTTGGACCTGCTGACTTTTGCTGCAAATCTAAATAATGACCACATAATTGAAGGGTTTCCATTGTTTTTCTCGGGTCTCAGGGACACAGTGTGGGGATGACGGTGGTCACAGGGAATATAAGGAAGGCAAAATGTGCAGACGCTCTTCATTTGTTATCATGCAAAAAGAGAGGAAATGAACATTTGCTGTATGCTCAGCATTTTGTGAGACGTTTTTATATTTATAAAGGTTTGATATTTTATACATGTTATCTCATTCAGTCCACACAACAACCTGATGAGGTAAGCGTCATTTCCATTTCACCCAATGCCAGCTCTCCTGGAGTGCACATGCTAGTGAGGGCTGATTGAAGAGACGCAGACAAGCAAATAAATACATATAATAAAATGCCTAGTGATTATAAAGACCCCGAGGAAAAGCAAAGCAAGATGGGAGGATAGAGAATGAGAAGGGGCACCATTTTAGTTACAGGGAAAGTCTTCCGATCGGTGCTATCAGACAGATGTCAGGATGGAGTAGGAAGAAGCCCTGGAGATACCCCGGAATGTTCCAGGCCCAGATAAGACGTTCAAGTGTGCTGAAGCAGAGGAGTGTTTGAGGAGCAAGAAGGTCCGACACTGGAGCAGAGGAAGCCAGGAGGAGAGGCGAGGGAGATAAACATTCCAATCCTGGGGCCACCTAGCTCCAAGCCTGTTTACAGTGTCCCATTTACAAAATGCATCCAGGGACAGGGAACAACTAGAGAATGACACAAGAAGTTAAAAACAATTCTAGGCCTTACAGGAGAGACTGTTAAGTATTGTAGAAAATCAGGAGTGGGACAGCAAGATGCTTTGTTGAGGGCAGGATGACGTGGGCTCTTAGGCTTAGGATCTAGGAAAAAAGTCATTGTAGATTTACACATTCAACTGCAAATAGCCATGATGTGGGAATGTTAACAGTTACACATATTGAACTTCATGTGCCAGAAACTGCCCTGTGAGACTTCCGTACATTGAATGATTTATTCCTTATAATAACCTCATTGTACCCATTTTACAGATGAGGAAACTAAGGCATGGAGCTATTAAGGAATTTACACAAAGCCCTAGAGTTGAGGTTTGAAATCAGGCAGCCTGGTACTATATTCTGCACTCTTAAAAAATGGAGGGAGTAGAAGAAAATGCTGGGCTATTTTTCTTTTATTATTGCTATTTTTCTGTCTTTACTTATCACTTTCCTGAAATAGGGAGCAAAGGTTGGCAGATGAGCTCTTAGGAGGAAAGTTTTCCTCTGATCCCTCTGAAGAGTAGGAAAGAAAATTTGGGAGGAAGGAATTGGGAGGATGGTGAAGATACATATTTAGTCAAAGTACTGTCTCATTTTTCTCATTCTAGTTTCCCTCTGGCTGGGCGTGAAAATATGGTTAACCAGTGAGGTGCAGTACCGTGCTCATGGTGGGTCCTCATTAGAGCTTATTAAGGGGTGCCTGGGTGGCTCAGTCGGTTGAGTGACTGCCTTCGGCTCAGGTCATGATCCTGGAGACCCGGATCGAGTCCCGCATGGGGCTCCCTGCTCGGCGGGAGGCCTGCTTTTCCCTCTCTCACTCCCCCTGCTTGTGTTCCCTCTCTAGCTGTGTTTCTCTCTGTCAAATAAATAAAATCTTTTTTTTAAAAAAAAGAGCTTATTAAATCTGCTTTGAAGTATTTATATTAAAGTAAGTCAAGAAGCCAGTTACTAAAATGTGGGACAATTTGAGGATTATAATGCACCCCATGAGTGCACCAGGGTTAACAGAAGCCACAAGAGAGTATCTTTTTGTTTGTGTGTTCTGTGTTTTTCACTAAGCAAGACTTTTAGGCTGTTCTCGTATCCGTTTGGCTGCTGAAATACGGCAGAAGCCTCAGAACAAGTAGTTTCAGATCAAATTGTCAAGGTCTGTGGAGATCGATGCTGCAGGGAGGTAAACACACAAGCCCACCACCAACACCTATCCACCAATTCTGCAAGTAAAGCTTCATCAAGAAGTGTCATTGATTTGAAACAGACACAACATGAGAGTTTCCCAAAGGGGCTGGCTGTCTGAACACCTGGGTGGGGTGAAAAGGACAGATTACTGGACTGGCTACACCATGCCCATGGACACTCTATTCCCATAGCAAGGCTGGGAAAACTGTAAGGTGAAAATACTCCCAGTGATTTAGATGATATTTGGAATGACCACTTTAATAACTTTTCCCTGTGATGGTGGTGCTCGACAGCAGCTTACATTGGAATCACCTGGACAGCTTGTTCAGCCACCCTCGGGTGGGCCCCACCTTGCCCGAGGGCGCCGGTCCTCCCACCAGCCCTTCCCGTTTCTAAATAAATAGACCTGAGGCACTGTTTGAGAATTTCCATTTCAAGCCAGTTCTTGCTGCTCCGGGCCACGCACTTTGAGGACCTCCAGTTTATAAGAATTCCCCGAGTCAGACACTAGAGACTGCAGGACAGGTAAGCGACATCATTTTCATTGATGGTATTTGGAAAACTTCGTGGTCCAGGATAGAACCATTGATTTAAGAAAAATAATTATTTTTTTCTATTTCTATTTCTATAATAATTATTTCTATTTCTATAATAATTATTATTTTTCTATTATTTAAGAAAAATAATACAGTGACTAAGGCGACGTTTATCTAATCAGTTTTCTTGGTTGTGGTTTTCGCGAGTTTGTGAATAATGGGCTAATTAAAGCCTTTGACTGGGTTCTAGATTGAGAATTTTGAAAAGAATTTCATTTCCTGGGATTAGAAAGAGTCAAGGTGGGAGGTAATATTTTATTCAAGAATGAGCTCAGACTTAATGGCAGACATATAAAAAGGAGATAAAAAGAGACAGAAAAAGAAATAGTTACTTCTGGGGATTAGGTCTGGAAATTTCTTTTCCTTAACACTACTAAATGCCTTTCAGCAGTGAATACAGTGGTAAACCCCTCCATTTACTTAGATCCAAAATTCTGCTTTGTAAGAAATGCCAAGCTACTAGGAATAAATTGAGGAAGCTCTTCAGGACAAAACCCGTGGTAGAGTCAAGAATGGCGGGTAATTTGTGGGGCCCAGCGCAAATGAAAATGCAGGGCCCCTGTTCAGAAACTGTTATGATTTCAGGACGGCAGTTCTGGCTCATTAAGAAAATCTGGGCCCCGTGTGGCTAAATAGGTCTCAGGCCCCTGAAGTCAGCTCTGGGTTAATCAAAGGGATCCAAAAGGTCTGAAGTTTGAATGGGATTTGAATTCCGACCCTGCCGCTCTGTATTGTGGTGAGTGACTTGCTTTGGCTCCTCAGTTTCTTAATATGTGCAGTTTGCAAATTAATCCTTCCTTGAAAATTGAGGAAAATAATCTGTGAAAGCCTCTGGGGTCGTACATGGCACAGGGCAGACAGCAATTTAAAAAAACAAACAAAAAAAAGAAAAGCCTTGGGAGGACTGGGTAGCTGACTGATCTCCCCAGGGTAGTTGGGTCATTTCTCACTGCATTATAATGCTAAATTGTTAAAGAGATGCTTGTTGATTGCTTATAAAGTGCTCTGTGGTGTCTTAGGTGCTGGGCTCATCCCTGTCCTGGGGCGGGTCCCAGTCTAGTGGGAGATGCAGCCAATAAGCAAGTTGCTTGGAACATCTATGAGACATAAAATGCAGGGAAAGGGAATAACTAGCAGGAGGTGTGTGATTTGGGAGGAAGGTCAAGAAAAGTTCCCTGGAAAAGGTGACTTGTAAGTCGCTACAAATCTCAGGTGGAGGAGAGTCCAGCTTAGGGAACAGCATTCTAGGTGGAGAGAACAGCCTCTTAACCGGAGGGCCGACAGATGTGTTGGAGGGACTAAAAGGAGGCTGGCAGGCTGCAGCCAGAGAATGGGGTAAAGAGTCCTAGGAGACAGAATTGGGGGACACTTGGGGCCAGACATGTAGTTCCGTGTGGGCCAGGGGAAGAAGTCCGGATTTTATTCTACTCATGATGGGAGACCACTGAAGACAAGTTCAAAGCAGGGAAATGATGTGAGGGGGTGGATTTTGTGAATCTGATTTCTGGTGGCTTATAGAGAATAGTTCAGGGGGACGAGGGGGTAAGTGAGAGGCTGTTGTGGGAAAACATGGTAAGAAATGCTCTGGGGCACTTGAGTAGTTTGAGTGCCATTGGCTCAGGTTTTGAACCCTGGGTCCTGAGATCAAGCCCCCTGTTGGGCTTCCTGCTCAGTGGGGAGTCTGCTTGACTCTCTCCCTTAGCTGCTGCTCCGGCACACTCTCTCTCTCTCTCTCTCTCTCTCTCTCTCTCTTTCTCTCAAATATTAAAAAAGAAGCGCCCATGGCCTGGACCAGGTTGGTGGCAGTGGTGATGGGAAGAAACGGACTTTCTAATGTATTTTGATGGTAGAAGCAACTGAGTCTGCAGCTGGGACACTTGTGTTAAGTGAGAGACCAGTGAATGGATCCCAGGTTCCCAGCTTGGGCAACTGGGTGGTTGGTAATAGCCACAGAGATCATGAAGACATGGAGGCAATCAGGCTTTGGAGGGAAATCAGAAGTTCTGTCTTGAACATGCAAATCGTGAGGTGGTATCAAATTGAATGTATGTGACAAGTCCAGAGGGGAGGTTGGAGTTAGAGATTCCTTAGATGTTACCGGTTTATAGATGATATTAAAGCCCTGCGAAAGGAAGGTTGTTAATTAAGAAGGCTGTGCATAGAGCCAGGAGGGGGCTTAGGAAAATCCCCTGTGGATTTATTGAATAGAGAGGCTATTGAAGGGAACAGAGAGAACTAGAGATGCACACAGGTAATTGTGCCCCAGTGGCTTGGAGAGGAGGGCCCTTCAGGAAGAAAGTCACAGTCACGGAGTGGTGGAATAGCACAGGAACCAAAACCAGATTGGAGTGAGGGAGCAGGGAGGTGGGGTGGTGAAGATGGTGTTGTGTACTTGGTATTGTGAGAAGTTGAACATACAAGGGCTGAAAATTGGGCTGGACCCCTGGAGGGCATCTGAAGTCAAGGTACTTCTTTTTGCCTTTGAAGATGAACAGTACCGCAGTGTGTTCGTGCCCTGATGGGAATGATTCCATGCAGGGAGGGGGTGATCATGGAAGAGGAGGGACACCTGTGGAATGTGGTTGTAGAGCCTGCTGGAGGGGTGTGTCAAGCTGTCAAAAGGATGGACTTTTTTTTTTTTTTTTAAGATTTTATTTATTTGACAGAGAGAGGTCACAAGTAGGCAGAGAGGCAGAGAGGCAGGCAGAAAGGCAGGCAGAGAGAGAGGGGGAAGCAGGCTCCCTGCCGAGCAGAGAGCCCAAGCAGAGAGCCCGATGCGGGCCTCGATCCCAGGACCCTGAGATCATGACCTGAGCTGAAGGCAGAGGCTTTAACCTACTGAGCCACCCAGGCGCCAGAAAAAGGATGGACTTTGCGAAGAAGGGGACGCCACTGTCCATAATACCGGAAGTAGCTGCCCCTCCTTGCCTTACAGCATTGCTTATATTTGCACTATTTAACCGATCTTGGATACTTTGTTTCTCTCCTTGGCTTAACCGAGGGGAAGAGAACATGAAGTGCCATCTATAGGGGTTTCCTGCAGTGTTGTTGAGGAGAAAAAAATGAATTTGAACCCAGATCTTAAGACTTGGTAGATGGTTTGCCATAAGGTACAAAATGGCTGTTCCCTGGACAGTAGAAACACACAATTGAAATCCAAGACTTTGGGGGTGCTGACGCTGAGTATCAAACAGTGGAGAAATGTCCTTGCACGGACCACTGTGTGTGGATCCGTCTGTAAGCACCCTCATGACTTGTAAGGCTGGTAGTCTATAAGACCTCCCTAAGAACTCGGTTGACTTCAACTCTGGGTGGAAGGCAAAAGGCAGACCTGGAGAGTTGAACTACCAGCTGTGCTCACTGCCGTGGGGAGCCGTCAGGCTTTGGAAGCTCAGCAGTCTGATTTCATTCACCCCTTTTTGTCAAGTTGTCCCAGATGAGGTGGAAACATGACTGGATTGGGAGGAGAAGCAGATGAAGCAAGTAGGTTAGTTATGGGAGGCATGGCTGATGCTTGAATAATTCTAGCCTTGTTAAGAAAATTGTACTTTCCTGGGTTATGAAATTGGGGGCCAAAGCTAAGTTCGGGGGGAATAGACTGTCAGATCTAGCACAGAAACATTGTTGGGTAGATTAGGTGAAACTGTCCCCTCTGCAATGTTAATCTGGATCATCTTTCTAGGTTTTTTTCAGATGTGAAGTTTCATAGGGCCACAAAGGTATGATGTACGTTGTCTTCTCTTTATAGGAAACATAATGTTTCCTATCTGCAGAATTTCAGTATGGAGCATAAATATTGAGAGAAAACAAACTTAGCTTGTTTTCGTGCTGCCAGGCCTTGCTTCAGGAAACCTGTTCTGTAGAGAATGGGGACCATAAATCAAGAAAACCAAGGTATGGTTACTTAAAAAATGCCTGGTTTCTTCATTGTTTAGATGGAGGCTTTGCATCTCCTGGTTTCTGGTCACATTTTCAGATATTCTCAAAGGATCACTCTTTTTTTTTTTTTTTTTTAAAGATTTTATTTATTTGACAGAGAGAAATAGAGCCAAAGAAGGAACACAAGCAGGGGGAGTGAGAGAGGGAGAAGCAGGCTTCCCCCCGAGCAGGGAGCCCGATGTGGGCCTCGATTCCAGGTCTCCGGGATCATGACCTGAGCTGAAGGCAATTGCTTAACCAACTGAGCCACCCAGGTGCCCCTGGGATCACTCTTAAATACAGCAAATTTGGACCAGTTCTTAAAAGATAGTTCATAAAAAAAATTGCTATTTAAGGATATTTTCTTCCCTGGCCATTTTGAATCTTTGCTGTTTCGGTCTAATGTTTTTAGAGTTACCTGTCAAAGTGAAACTGCTACAAACCTGAGAAATGAATTTAAAGTTCATGAAAACAAAGTTGCTCACAGGGAAATGGGCTACTCCAGGGTCTTTGAGTTGGAGACTAAGTGATGGCAGACTGAAACAGAAGGGCTAGAGACTGAGCAAGACTGAAGAATCCGCAGCTTTGGGGCTCATCATGGAATGTATTTGAGTTGACTGGGCTGAGATTAAGACCACTGCTTTTGCACTGTAGATAATCTATCTTAATGTGGTAATAGTGCCTCCCGGAGCACATCAAAGGTCCCCTATCTTACTGGGGATGTGTGCGATGAGCTGATTAAGTCAAAGGTTTGAATATTCTTAAATCTCCACTGAACACAAAGGTATCTGAGTTGCAATAATCAGCAGTTGTCTTGAAGGTTTAGAGATACTGGGAAATAGCTATTTGTGTATCTTAATTATCAGCTGAGTAATTTCCAAAAGCTAACTGTTTCTAAGAAACTAAGCATAGCAATATGACTTGGGTTCAGCCAAATGTGTCTCATTTAGAGTCCCTTTTAAATTTCTGTGATGATGGAAACGTTTTTGGTTCCTTTAGAAATCTTTGGAGGAATACTACTAGAAGAAGCTGACAGACCCCATCGTCTGTGCAGTGTTGGGGGCAGTGATTTTTCAAACTGTTTGGTGAAACCCTAGATTTTCCTAAAATGTCTGTTGGGAATCCTTGGAAAACTGGGCCTGTGGTCAAGGAGTCCAGCCCTTTTCCCCTTGGTTAGTAGTGAATAGAGCTTGAGGAGATCATCTCAAAGGTAGAAGGGTCCCCTGAGCCAAGAGGGTGGAAAACCATTGTCCTAATCATAAATGGCTTTGCTTGCCATGTCTGCTTACAACTGTATCGATAATCTGTCCCATTGTCCTTCTGCACTGACACTAGGATTTTTCATGTTTTTCTTTCTGTATGTTGGAACAGTCCTGGTTCCTTCATAGGTTGGTGGTTGTACTATCCTAGCTCTGGGATACTTGATAGATTTATTTCTCCCATCAGGGTGTGTTTTACACATTTGCTCTAAACATCCTACTGAAAGAAGGGAGAATTCTATATAAAATGAACTTGGTAACAAGCAGGAGGCTTTTTTTTTTTTTTTAAACACATTCGAGGGGATGCATAGTTTCACAAAACCCAGAGCGGCAAGGATCCCACTACTGACACAGAAACTACAAAATCCAAAAGCAGGGAGAGTGACCTTTCAGGGAGTAACTCTGCACCTGTCATCCATACCTGACCCCAGGTCAACCTGGTGAGTTTCACAGAGCAGCTGGCAACTTTGGGGGTGGGAGGGTCACATAAAAAGGACTTAAAACAAGTTGGAAGAAGGGAATGGTAGGAAACTGCCCCAGGGCTCTCAGGAAGCGAGGGCAGTACCGGAGCCTGGGTAGACAGTTGCAGAAGAAACCACCCAAAGAGGTTTCCTGTTAACAGTCAGTTAGCGAGAGGGAAGAGGATCCAGGAGGTAGTTGAAGGGAGGAAAGATGGGGTCCTGAAGGTGAGTCTCTGAAGACAGGATCAGAAGAAAGCCCACACACTGCGCACACAGCCCTGGACCCTAAATTGGGACGGTGGCTGATGGGGGAGGGTAGAACAGCCTCATAGTAGCTGTCATGGGGCCATAGGAAAGTGTCTGGCCCCTAGTCAGAGGGCTCCTTCCAGCCTGGATGGGAAGGCACAGTCTCAGAGGAGGTCCATTGACACTGGTGAGGTAAGGGCGGAGATCGACAGTGGTCCCTTTTGGCCAAGCGTGGGCGGAGTGGGCAGTTAGGTTTGTCTTCCATAACTTGGGGGCCATCCTTGGGCAGGCAGGTGTTTTGAGAAGAGACTGACTTTTGAGCCTTTGATGATTTCTCTGCCCTTTGTGAAAGCTTTCCCATGGCGTGGTCCAGGAAAAGGAGGTTCAGTATTGCTCCCCCAACCAACCACAACCATATGGGTCACACCAGGACCTAGGCCTCCCCAAATTGGGCCTGTGCCCCAGGGAGGAGGTGGGAGACCCTGCAGTGGTAGAGTCATTGGTCCCCTTGATCCTGGAGGACCTCTGTGAAGAGCGTCTGCATCCTTTTCTGTCTGGCTCCTTTTGCTCAACCTCATGTTGGTGAGATCATTCAGGTTGCCTGTTTTGGGAGTTCGCTCATTTTTCATGGCAGTGTAGTATCCCGTTGCATGCACACACAACTTATTTATCCATTCGACTGAGGTTGGGCATGTGGGTGGATTCCAGTTTGGGGCTGATTTGGGGTCAACAAGCTTTCCATTGGCCATGGGAGGAGGGCCAGAGGCTGGAGGGTCCGATGGGACTTGCATCCTTCTCATCTCCAATCTCTTCCTGCTCTGGCAGCAGGGGCTGCTCTTGGTTCTGCATATTGGGTGTCGGCATCACGGCTATGGCAATGGCTGCAGCAGGATTTGGAGAGCAGTAGTAGGAGGCTCTTTGAAGGGGCTTAGTGGTCCACAGAGAAAGTGTCTGCAGCATTTTGTCCTCTGTATTTTCCTTTGCTTTCCTTTCATCTCCTCTTGGGCCGGTCCCTACCACACTTTGCACCTACACCACCCACCCCATGATGTCTCCGATGCCTACTGTTCTTCTCACGAAGTGTAATGGGAGTGAAAGAGAGCAGCTAATGTTCATGAAGATTTTCAGTATGGAAACGATGAGCATCTTTATTTAAAACAAGCTGTGGTAGAGCATTTTATAGGTCAGATATATAACTAATTGGTCTGTGATTGGTTGATTACTAGTACCTTCATGATTGGATGGAATACTTTTGGGTTTCATCGAACTGCTGAAACTTTAATGTTCAGAATGTCAGAATTAGACCTAATATATGCATCTGAACTCCTATCTAGGGGCATTGTTGTCTTTGTGACTTATGGAACAGAAATCATCAGTTGAACTTTTATTATGGGAAGAAGATAAGCCAAATTCTATTTATATTGGAACTTTTTAATAGTGTATTTTAATTTTTTTGTTGGTAAATGGTGACATTTAATGTGCATCTTACATTTTTAAGTAAACAGTTCAGTGGCATTAACTACATTCACATTATCCCAGAACTTTTAGGGAAACCTCTTGTGTCCTATATTTCTGGTTAAAAATGTTTTGTGAATGTTTTCTCTCTTGCTATTACTTATAACAATCTAAGGACATTAAAATTTATTCCCAAAAGAAATTAACTGGCTTGCCACCTGACTTTTTTTTTCCTTCAATTTGCTCAGAAATAAATTCTCTGGGAACTGAATTCCTCAGACCAAAAGAAGTCAGCTAGTTTGTGAACAAAAACACCACTAGAAAATGTGATGTATTCTATATATCTTAGTTTCTCAACCTTGAAACCTTGAACAGTCATTTGACTTCTGGGTCCTTGGGCAGGGAAATGCTCTTTAAAAGAAGTCAGAACAAAGATCCACATCTTCCTATCATTATGGTTAAATCCTATCAATAAGGCCTTTTGTTTGTTAGTCCAGAAGGTTATTCTGGAAGAAAAATTGCCCTAGGAAGTACAGGGTGTATAAGGATGAGCAAAATCTATAAAGCAAAACCCAGCATTATACATTTTATGAGTGCTTCTCCGTTTTATTTTCCTTAGGTTTGCATCTGTGTGTTTTCAAAGATTTCCTCTCTAAGTTAATATCCTTGCAATAAAATGTTAATATTTCTAGGTGCCTTATGGCTTTTAAAGCACTTAAGCACACAAATTGCATTGTTAGAGCCTTTCAGGAATCCCTTTCAATAGGAGACTAGAGTCCATTCTTGGTGGACTTTTATGGGTTGAGAGCTTTAACTTTCATTAGTGAAGAGTGATTAATTCCTGATCACTTTGGACCTTGCTTTCTTTCTTAACCCCCTAGATATAGTTGGCCTGGGTGGTAGTGAGGGTCCCACCAACAGCTGGTTGTTGGAGCAGGTGTGAGACCTAAAGCCTAGGCAGAGGTTCCCTTTTGGAAGGTGAGTGAACATGCTGGTGGCCCTATGCCTTGCCCTCAACAGAGGCATGTCCTGATGAGACGATATCTGCGGAGAATTGCTGAGTGTCCAGCTTCCTCCTTCTAGAATTGTCTTGCTTCCTGTCTTTTCCACGAGGGCATTCTTGCTGATAGTAATTTTGTTTTCCCATATTTAAGATTTTATTTGAGAGAGAGTGCATGAGGAGACTGTGAGCACACGTGTGGGGGAGGGGCAGAGGGAGAAGAGAATCCCTCCCAAGCAGACTCCCTGCTGAGCGCAGGGCCAGACTTGGGACTCAATCCCAGGACTCGGAGCTCATGACCTGAACCTAAGGCAGATACTTAACTGACTGGGCCACCCAGGTGCTCCTAGTACTTGGTTCTTATAGGCTCTTAGATGAGGACACAGAGCTGTTAGGAGTATGTGATCATACTTTGGATACTCTGGAATACCAACAGACATGTGGCCACCGTTTGAGTGCCCATGGGACAGGCACTGTGTAAGAATATACGTGTGTATCTTCCAACAAAAGATCTAGTCCCTCCTCCCCAAGAGCTTTGAACAGGGACCTCACAAAGGAAGATCTATAAATGGCCAGTGCTCAATATTAGGGAAATATAAATCCGAACCACAGCGAGGTACAGATACACACCAAATGGAGTGGCTAAAATTAAGATTGACAAGTCATCTTAAGTCATCAGGAAGGTAAAGCAATTGAAACTCTCATATGTTGTGAGAACATAAGCCAATGTAGACACTTCTGAACACTCTAGAAAACAGCTTGACCATTTTGCATAAAATTAAACACAGTGTATGTGATATTCCCCCATGAAAATACATCCCCACAGATGTAGTCATAGCATGTATAGACCATGCTATGAATATTCATAAAAATATTAGTTGTGAAAGCCCTAAACTGGCCAGATGTCCAATAGAAATTCAATATTTTTCTACCATCCATTTGTTTAATGCAATTTCCGGTGAGTGGATGAACAAAGTGTAGTATATCCATATAATGCAATACTCAGCAGTAAAAGGATGAATAGATACAGACGACTGTATGGTGAAGTCTTAAAGATGTTGAATGAGGGCGCCTGGGTGGCTCAGTGGGTTAAAGCCTCCACCTTCGCCTTAGGTCATGATCTCAGGGTCCTGGGATCGAGGCCCACATCAGGCTCTCTGCTCAGCAGGGAGTCTGCTTCCTCCTCTGTCTCTGCCTGCCTCTCTGCCTACTTGTGATCTCTCTCTCTGTCAAATAAATAAATAAAATTAAAAAAAAATATGTTGAGTGAAAAAAAATCAGACAAAGGAGTATACATCATATGGTTCCAAGTATATGAAAATACAGGCAAAACCCATTTGCAGTGACAGATCAGTGATTACCTAGGACTGGGGGGTGAATATTCCATGATCTGGGAAAAGGACATAATAAAACCTGTTGGTGTGAGAAATACTGTATATCTTAGGGAAGTAGTTTCACAGGTTATATAATTGTGTTAAACCTTGAAACAAATGGGGTGTATTTTATTGTACTTGAATATCATTGACAAAGATGCAGATGGATACTGTCCTTAAGACATCCCCTCCCCCAGTTAGAGAATGCATAAGCAGGAGGGGCAGAGGGAGAGAGAATCTCAAGCAGACTCTGTGCTGAGCACTGAACTCCACATGGGGCTTGATCCCATGACCCTGAGATCAGGGCCTGAATCTAAACCGAGAACCGGTTGCTTACCCAACTGAGCCACCCAGCCACCCCTAAAAAGATCTTTTTATAAGGCATGTTTGAACTATTTTAATTATAATGGAAATAACCATAAGGCACTTAATAGTTATATGTTTAAAGAGTATAGTTCTTTGAGGATCATACTAATTACCATCTATCAAAAATGATCTAGGATGGGGAAATTAATATAAGGAAATGAAGTATATATATTGTACTGATACTTGAGTTGTGGAACAAGAGGTACATAAGCCCTTATCTTTAAGAAATTAAAAAAAAATTTTTTTATTTAGTTACTTGACACAGAGAGAGATTACAAGTAGGCAGAGAGGCAGGCAGAGAGAGAGGAGGAAGCAGGCTCCCTGCTGAGCAGAGAGCCCCATGCGGGCCTTTATCCCAGGACCCTGAGATCATGACCTGAGCTGAAGGCAGAGGCTTAACCCACTGAGCCACCCAGGCGCCCTAAAAATAATTTTTATTCACAGATGCTACTATTTTTATTCAAGTACAGTTAAGTATTATATTAGTTTTCTGTGTATAATGTAGTGATTTGACTGTTCAATACATTACTCAGGGCTCATGACTCTAAGTGGCTTCTTAGCCCCCATCACCTATTTCACTCATCCTCCCAGCCACCTCCCCTCTTGTAATCACTAGTCTGTCACCTGTATTTGAGTCTGTTATTTTTTTTTAATCTTTTGTTTCTTAAATTCCATTTCTGAATGAAATCAGACAGTATTTCTCTATTTCCCTTCTTCTGACTTGCTTCGTGTGGCATTACTCCGTAGACCCATCTATGTTGTTGCAAATGGTAAGGTGAAATGATCATGATTTTTGTCTTTGTCCATATTTGGTTATTTCTCCTAAAACTTTTAAAAAGCTGTATTTCTGTGCTTAACTTCTCTTATAATAATTGTTTTAAAGTATACTGATTTACATTCATCTAAATTATTCATTAACATTGGAATCCCAAATAATTATTTGATTCTTTAGGTAAAATACATAAGTCCTCTTTTTTTCTTTGTGCAATAAAAGCCTATAAAAAATTCACTTATTGGGAAGGGCAGTTCTCCAACTACTGTCAACTAATGGAAAGTAATACCTTAACAGAAGTCCTTGGGATATTATAACAGGATTATTAAAAAATGTTTTTCTCCCAAGGCCTCAGGCAATAGAAATTCAATATTTTTCTACCATTCATTTGTTTAATGCAATTTTAGAGTAAGTTGTTTGGAAACAATCTTCCCAATTTCTTCAAATCTTCACTCTTCTAACGCTTCTAAATTTTTAGTGTTTGTGAAAATCCTTGCATCTAAATAGAGGCTGTTAGAAATGAGGCTTCTGTCTCTCAGCCCCTGGGGCAGAGGGGTACAAGAAACTCTACCAGTAACTGGGCGACAGAAGGGAGGTGAAGCACTATCTAAGCTGAAATCCATTTCAATATTAAGAGTTTAATTGCTGTACAAGCAGCTGAGGTTTATGACTGCTTAAAGTCTGTTTGTCACCTTTTTTTTTTTTTCCTTTTATGAGAGTGTGGGCTGCAGTTGGGACGTGAAGGGGACGTGCACGAGTATCCCACGTGGGCTTCATGCCCAGTGCAGTTTTCTCCACTCATGCCTTAAAAACAAAATCGGGAGTTGGAGGCTTAAGTGACTGAGCTACCCAGGCACCTGTTTGCGATTTTTATAAATAGTTCTGAAACTCGAGGGCCTGCCCCCTTAAAGCTTATGACACTATCACCTTTCTATTCATAATTTATGAAAAAGATGTTCTTAGGTTTGTAACAGATGGAGATGAACAGAAGAATGTGTGCATGTATTTGATGAACAATAGACAGTAATGCTGTATGGACACCATCATGACCATTTTAGTTAACTGTGTCTAACACCCATAAACTTGATAGTTGAAGACATTCTTTTATAGTTGTGGAGGTTGTCAGAAACCTGAAACTAGTATTACTAGTTGAAATCAAAGGGTCACAGGACCACACTCCATGCAGAGGCTTGAGAAGAGTATCCTTTCTTGGCTCTTGGAGCATGTGGTGGTTCTAGGCATTTCTTGGCTCACAGCCACATCAGTCTACTCCTAGAATCCTGTTGCCTTCTCTTCTGTCTGAGTCACATTGGCTTCTGTCCCTCTTCTGTGGTCACTGATGGTATTTAGGACCCACCCAGATAAGCCAGGATAACCTTCCCATCTCAAGATCCTTAACTCAATTGCCTCTACAGAGACCCCTTTTCCAAACAAAGTAATAATTATAGGTTCCAGAAATGAATTAGGACCTCCTATATTTGGGTGCCACTATGCAGGCTACTATAAAGATCTTAGAGAAAAAAAAAGAAACCAAAAAACTTGCTATTCTAATTACATTGCTCTTTTCCCTGTCACTTCAAAGCACATATGGTCTTTCCTACACATCGTATAGTTTAAGTATATTTATTTACTCAAACAGACGGAGTATTTCTGTTGTCTAAGATACTGTCTGTTGTCATTCATAATCAGAAGAAGAATCTTCCTTTTCTTCACTTCATGAGTTAGTGTTCTGTCTCTAGCATGATAGTAAAAGCTTAGATCCAAAGACCTATGTGCATATTATGGCATGTACCCTACAGCTGAGAATTGCCCTGACAATACTGCTTAAAATTTTCAGTTCTGTTATGAACCACTGTATCTGTTAAATAGTATGTTTTTGACTTAGAAAGTGTGATTGCCTATATATAGCTCGTTGGGTAGAGTAAGCCTTCTAAAAATATTGGTTCAGGAAATAAGGGCATCTTAATTTTTTTCAAGTTTGTTCAGTATATCCCCCTTCTGTTTTCCTTTTGAAAGGAAGTTAAAAGGTAATCAATGAAGAAGCTGTTGAGAGAGTGGGGATATCAGATCTGTTTCACAACAGCCTATTAGGATGATGAACTGATTCTTGTAATAAGACGTTGATACAGGAAAAAAAAATCCATCCTATTAAAATTTCATTTCCATGGTCTTACTTAGATGCTGACATCAACCTCAAATGGTATCATCATTTTTTAATCTCCCTGTCTTTTAGCTTTGTAGACCTCAGAACATGCAGCCTGGTGGAGAGGCTGGAGCTATGCTATACATCGTGAAGAAATAACAGTTGAAATACAGGGGGATGAATGAAGCCTAACCTTTTAATTGTGTTATGTAAAAATTATGTTTCAGTTGCACCTTGTGGATATTACAAAGCAAAGGGCTATTCTTATGCTTTTAATTAAAGTTAACATGTAGTGTTACTTTAGCTCCAGGTGTATAATATAGTAATCCAGCAGTCCTGTACTGCCCCCCATCATGACAAGTGCACTCCTTAATTTCCGTCACGCAAAAGGTTATTCTTAGAAGCCATTTTTAGAGAAGGGTCCACAGATGGATATGAAGTACAAAGGAATGTAAAAGGTGAGCAGACTGTGTGCGAGCCGGGGAGGAGGTGAGCATGCCCCTGAAGCCCTTACTCATCTACTGAAGGAATACAAATTGGTTATAATACTGATAGACTTGTTAAGGGTTTATTTTGGGGGCCTGACCACAGGCCTACAAATCGTGGCTACTTATCTGATGACCTTGAGAAAGTTATCTATAGTATTATCTGACACCTAGTATGTTGTCTATAAAGATAGTTTATATTATCTCAAAAGTTGAGGGTTAAATTAGATAAGTTGTACAAAACCCCAAGGACTGGTGCATACTCACTTGAGATCAATAATCCGAACTAAATGTAAAACCATTTTTGGAGAAAATGATCTGCTTGATGCAACTAAAGCCACCACCTCATACCCCACTGATCCAAATGAACACATAGTCCTCTCCCCATGCACATGCCTAACCAGTTTTTCTCCTTCAGTGGGGATCAGAACTGCTGGAAAACCCCACACTGGCCCTTGAATCGCCTATATTAAACCTAGTCATCTCTATAGTCTGAGTTTGGCTCTAGACCACCGTGCTCTGAGTTCAATCCTTGATCCCTCTGGCAATATGATCATCTCTATTTTCCCAGAGAACTCAGTACCCCAAAGAAAGTCCCCTAAACCAGTGGAAACTATTTGTTCTAGTTCATAAGGGCAGTGACAGATGATCTGGTAAAGATGGTAAAACAATGTCTTTGGGTTGGGTTGATTTCAGGGTCCTCTAAATCTCTAAAGACACTTTGCCCCTCTGATCTTCCTTCACCCCCTACTCCATGGGCAGAATTTCCACTTGCTCTAATATATATATATATATACATATATATATATATATGTGTGTGTGTGTGTATTAGAGCAAATATATATGACATTTTTGTTATATTTTTCTCTTGATAAACTGCTATAAATGGTTTCCTTATTTAGGAAGGCTGGCCTTGGCTCAATACTGAGGTTGTTTTTTTTTTTTTTTCTTTTAAAGATTTTATTTATTTATTTGACACAGAGAGAGATCACAAATAGGCAGACAGGCAGGCAGAGAAAGAGGGAGAAGCAGGCTCCCTGCCGAGCAGAAAGCCCTATGCGGGCCTTGACCCCAGGACCCTGAGATCATGACCTGAGCCAAAGGCAGAAGCTTAATCCTCTGAGCCACCCAAGTGCCCGAGATTGATGAAGTTAAAGTTAACTTTCAGATGGCTCCTTCCCTTGGAGATCTCACCTTACCAGTACTTCTCACTGTCCTCTTATTTCTTGAGGAAAATGTTGGCCAACTTTTCACGTTTCTCTTTTCTATAGAAGCATCTCTAAGACTACCTGATTTTCCTTTTTACATTGCTCTACATTCATTTCTTTATTCATTTACCCAACAAGTATGAAGCACTGCCCGTAGCCCAGGCATTGTCCTAGACACTGGGGATCCTGGTAAACAAAATACAGGGCTGGAGCTGCTCATGAAGGCAGCTAATTACCAACTTTTTGCTGTCTTCACAAATAAAGCCTCCCATCATTGACTATAAGGTTCTCTTTCTTGTTCTTACTCTATTACTTCATTTGTTCCTGTACTTAGATGTGAGCCAATGAAGAATAGGTACCTAGATGTTTTCTTAGCCTTTGGCATCCTTTAAAATGTTTTCATCTTGGCTATGTATTAGTTGTCATCTGCCAACTATTTATAACTGTTCTTTGAAGTAGCCCTGGCACAGGGAATAAAGATAGTTTTTTTTTTTTTTTTAAATCAGCATTGCGAAAAAGAACCATTAGGAAAAGAATAACTCTATAAAATGTCATTTTTGTTATAAAACAATTATAATTAGATTTCAATATGTAAGCAAATTTTCTAACTTGAATTTTTGGTGGTTCGAGTGGTTTACTTTGGCCTTCTTCTGTTCCTAATGGTAAAAGACCCTTATTGATTCATACAACACTGACAAAAAGGAAAAAACAAAATACCTATGTTTTGGTCGAAGTTTCACGATAAGATCTTCTTTACATGTAAAAGAAAACCTAATTATCTATTGGTATTGAAATGCCTTTGAGAATTGGAAATATGTGGCAGCTAGTCTGTATCGTTCCCTAATCTAAACCTGGGGTCTAATGATCACCTCTGCCTTGTTCTGAATTACTGGAACTTAGCGTAGGAGAAAAGATTCTGTTTCTTCTTGACATTTGCGTATCCCATTGGACACAGGACAGGACCATACGTGCATTAGATAAGGAAATGCTAAATTGTGCTAAACTTAGAATGAAGTTGTTTTTTTTATGCTGGAAGAATGTGTGAAGGCAATCAGACAAGGAATGATCACTTCATTGACTAGTCCACAAATATTTATTGGTGAATAGTATCAAGCAAGAAATATACAAGGTGTTGAAGATGAGAGTTCAAATGAGACTGAATCCCTGCATTGGAACCACAGCTTGGATATGACACATGGATATTAATAACAGTACAAAGTAGGATACAAAAATGTAGCTCTGTGGAAGGACTGCAGGAGCTGGAGGGGTCCATGGATCAGTTCTGCCTGCGTAAGTTAGAGGAGGGCCTTAAAGTACAGGAGATACTCCGTCTGGGTCTAGAATGTTTTAGATGTCAAATAAGTCGAGGGTCGATGAGCCTGGTTTGTGGGGAAGTGGCAGAAACTGAGGCAGGGAGTTTGGATGGAAGCCAGGGAGGGATGGTGCTTGTGGGTTGTGAAGTCTGGGCTGAATCCTGCATGCAATGGGGAGGATTTAAGAGGACTAGGGTCTTCCTCTTAGGATTCTGTAACTAGTTCTGAAAATGGGTTAGAAGAGAGAAAAAGATTAGGGGAAGCAAAAGCAGTCTGAGAAGGTGACAGCAGCAGTCATCAAGAGATGACTGGGGCTGCCTGACCTAAGGCACAAGGAGGAGAGCTGGCAGATTGTGTTAGGTAGATTTGAAAGAAATTGGGGAATAATTGTGGGGAGAGATGAGTAAGAGAAAGATACCCAGCATAACTTCAAATCCTAAAATGATTCCCATGTTATGCTCTTAAGTGGAAATGAATCTGAATAAGGTTGATAGTTGCTAAATTCACTTCCTAATGAAAATCTATTAATGCAACAATTACAAGACACCTGTTTATTTCTCTTATGTGTTGGAGAATGGTTTCTCTTTAAAAAATTCAATGATAATAACAAGCTTTATTGAGCTGCTGTGTGTTAGACAAGGTGCTAGGAACTTAGATGTTTTTAGTCCTCCTCTGTCACCTTGGGATATGTGTATTATAGCCCTTACTTTATGGAAAATACCAAGGCTCCGAGTAGCTAGCATGTTGTGTACCTTCCTGAACTTGTAAGAGGTCTCATTAGTAGGACAAAAATTAAATTTTTAATTCTAGTGGTTTTTTTTTTTTTTTTTTTTTACTATTGTATTTATTTGACAGAGCACAAGCAGAGGGAGAAACAGGCAGAGGGAGAATCAGGCTCCCCGTGGAACAAGAAGCCCAATGAAGGGCTCAATGCCAGGACCCTGGGACTATGACCTGAGCTGGAGGCAGACGCTTAATGACTGAGCCATCCATGCTTCCTAGATTTTTAATTCCCAAACACTGCTCTTTTCACTGGCTTACTCAACCTCTGTATGTTAGAATTTCATATACCTATGTTTTCAGGATTTTGAAAGGGGGTATATGGCTGATTGGACCGTAGTAAGCATGGATTTGTTGACATGTTCTAAATTCCTTTAGGTCTTCTATCTGGGTTTCCTTAAGAAAATCCTTGTGTGTGTGTGTGTGTGTGTGTGTGTGTGTGTGTGTGTGTGTGTGTGTTTAAAGATTTTATTTATTTATTTGACAGAAACACAGCCAGAGAGGGAACACAAGCAGGGGGAGTGAGAGAGGGAGAAGCAGGCCTCCCACCGAGCAGGAAGCCTGATGTGGGACTCGATCCCAGGACTCCGGGATCATGACCTGAGCCGAAGGCAGTTGCTTAACCAGCTGAGCCACCAGGCGCCCCATCCTTGTGTTTTTTATATTGTGGTGGCCTCTGGGGTTCCATAGGTCCTAGCTGCTTTTTGTTTTGTTTTTGAACATAGTTGACACACAATGTTAAATTAGTTTCAGGTGTATGACATAGTGATTGACAAGCTTCTGCATTATGCTGTGCTCACTGCAAGAGTAGCTACCATCTGCCACCATACGATGCTATTATAATAACATTGACTCTATTCCTTATGCTGTGCCTTTTATTCCCATGACTTATTCCATAACTGGAAGCCTGTATCTCCTACTCCCCTTCACCTATTTTGCCCAGTCTCCCACTCCCTCCCATCTGGCAACCCTCAGTTCTCTATATTTATAGGTCTAATCCTGCTTTATGTTCACTTTTTTTTTTCTTAACATTTCACTTTAGAGTGGAATCATGGTATTTGTCTTAGTCTGACTTACTTCACTTAGCATAATACCCTCTGTGTTCATCCATGTTGTTGCAAATGGCAAGATCTCATCCTTTTTTTACGGCTGAATCATGCTCCACTGTATATGTACTACCTCTTACACACATGCTATTGATGGACACTTAGGTTGCTTCCATATCTTAGCTATTGCAAATAATGCAAGAGATGAAAGGGTGCCTATCTTTTCAAGTCTGGGTTTCCATTTTCTTGGGGGTAAATGCACAGTGGTGGAATTACTAGATCATACGGTATTTCTTTTTATTTTTTTTAATGGAACTTTTGTTAGTTTTCTTTTAATAAAGATTTTGTTTATTTGACACAGGATGAGAGCACACAGCAGGAGGAGCAGTAGAGGGAGAGGGAGAAGCAGGCTCCCCGGGGAGCAGCGAGCCCGATGTGGGGCTTGATCCCAGGACCTGGGTTCATGACCTGAGCCAAAGGAAGACACTTAACTGACTGAGCCACCCAGGCGCCCCTGGTATTTCTATTTTTAATTGGGAGGAACTTCCATATGTTTTCCATAGTGGCTGCACAAATTTGCATTGCCATCGGCACTGTAGGAGGGGTCCTTTTTCTCTATATCCTTGCAAACACTTGCTGTTTCTTTCTGATTTTAGCTATTGTAACAGGTGTAAGGTAATATTGTGGTTTTTACTTGCATTTTTCTGATAAGTGAGGTTGAACATTTCTTCATGCAACTCTTGGCATATGTCTTTGGAAAAGTGTTATTCAGATCCTCTGCCCTTTTTTAAATTGGATTGGTACTTTTTTTGGTGTGGAGTTGTAGATATTAAAATATTTTGGATATTAATCTCAGATTATTTGCATATCTTTTCCTGTTCAGTAGCTTATCTTGTTGGTTTCCTTAGCTGGGCAAATTCTTTTAATCTGTTGCCAAATGTTGCTATGACCTATGTTAGAAACTACCCTCTTATGCTCTCTTCTAGAATTTTTATGGTTTCAGGTCTTACATTAGATCTGTAATCCATTTTGAGTGTATTTTTATGTATAATATTAAAAGGAGGTCCAGTTTTATTCTCTTACATGTAGCTGTCTTTTTTTTGCCGCACTGTTTATTGTAGAGATGGTCTTTTCCCTCTTGTATTTTCTTGTCTCCTTTGTCATAGATCAATTGACCATGTAAGCGTGAGTTTATTTCTGGGCTTTCTATTGTGCTCTATTGGTCTATGTGTCTATTTTTGTGCCAGTACCATACTGTTTGGGTTACTACAGTTTTGTTAAGGTTGCTTTGCCTATTTGGGGGCCTTTTATTGTTCCACACAAATTACAGTATTCTAGTTTTGTGAAAAATGCTTTTGGTATTTTGATACCGATTGCACTGAATCTGTGATTGCTTTGGTTAGTATGGACCTTCTAACAATATTCTAATCCATGAGCATGGAATATCTTTGCATTGGTTTGTGTCCTCAATTTCCTCAATATTTTAGTTTTCTGAGTGCAGGTCTTTCACCTCTTGAGTTTATTCCTAGGTATTTTATTGTTTTTGGTGCAGTTGTAAACACTTGTCTTCATTTATCTATATTAGCATAAAGAAATGCTACCAATTTCTGTGAATATTGTCTTTCGCAACTTTACTGAATTCTTTACCAGTTGTTATTGGTAGACTCGTTAGGATTGTCATTGTACAGTATTCTGTCACCTGCAAATAGTGACCATTTCAGCTTCTTCACCAATGTGGTGCCTTTTGATCCTACCTTTTTCGATACTGTCTCCCAGAGATGTAGCCTAAGAGTCACACTGCCTGGGTTTGAACCCCTCCTCTGTCACTCTTGAGCTATGATTCTCTGCATCTGCATCACTTAAAAAATGAAGGTCCGTCTTCCTTCATGTGACTGTTGGAAAGAGTAAATGAGCTACTGAATGTGAAAGCTTGTAGTATCTGGCATATAGCAGACATTAAAAAATGGTAGTCATTATGGATGTGTATTTTTCTTTTTCTTTTTTTTTTTTTAAAGATGTTATTTATTTATTTGACAGTGAGAAACATAGCGAAAGAGGGAACACAAGCAAAGGGAGTGAGAGAGGGAGAAGCAGGCTTCCCGCCAAGCAGGGAGCCGGGTGTGGGGCTTGATCCCAGGACTCCAGGATCATGACCTAGGCCGAAGGCTTAACCAAATGGGCCACCCAGGTGCCCCTATTTTTCTCTCTTTTAAAAAAAAATATATTTATTTGACAGAGAGATCACAAGTAGGCAGAGAGGCAGGCAGAGAGAGAGAGAGAGGAGGAAGCAGGCTCCTTGCTGAGCAGAGAGCCTGATGCGGGCCTCGATCCCAGGACCCTGAGATCATGACCTGAGCCGAAGGCAGAGGCTTAACCCACTGAGCCACCCAGGCACCCGGACATGTATTTTTCAACTACATAAGCATGAAATGCTTTCTAATCCAGTCCATGGTTATCCCTCTAGCCATATTTCTACTCACCCCAGACACAGTCTGTGTTGTAGCCACTCTACGCCACACAGTTTCCAGAAATAACCATTATTTTTGTTACTTTGCCATCTTTGCACATGCTTCCTTACGTGGGATGGCCAGACTTTATCTTCAAATTCTTCATCTCCCCTTTCTCTAGAACATGAGTTGGCAAAGTGATTTTGCAAAGGTCCCCGTAGTAACTATGTTAGGCTGTGAGGTCTATGTAGTCCCTAGCACTTTGCCATGTATGTTGAAAGCAGGCCCAGACTGTGATTAAAGAAACACTGTGCCTGCGCTCCAACAGACCTTTTTTTTTTTTTTAAACGAAGCTGTTGAGCTGGATTTGACCTGCAGGCATATAGTTTGCCCCCACCCCTTTTCTAGAAAATTCCCTTAAAGCTCCCAGTCTGAAGTGGGAGGAGGGTGCCCTTTAGCTGCACTACCTGTAACTAAGCACTCTCTGTATCTGGGAAGTTCTTCTCCCTCCCCCCTTTCCTTCCTCTCCCATTAGACCAAGAACTTTGAGAGCCTGGATTGCATTTTTAACTTTTTATACCCTTTCCAAGGGTAGAGAAGTCTCATTAATTTTAAGTGAATGGGTGAATTCCTCAACAAAGTGCTGTGCACTAGCTTTGACTTCAATTGCTCTTTGAAATATTTTTTTTTATTTATTTGACAGAGAAAGAGAGATCACAAGTAGGCAGAGAGAGAGGAGGAGGCAGGCTCCCTGCTGAGCAGAGAGCCCGATGTGGGCCTTGATCCCAGGACCCTGAGATCATGACCTGAGCCTAAGGCAGAGGCTTAACCCTCTGAGCCACCCAGGTGCCCTCAATTACTCTTTAAAAAAAAAATTATGGTTTAAACAAGTAAGATTAGTGGAAGGTTCAAATTGAGGGCAAAGCAAGGTGGATCATTATCAGGAAAGGTATGGCATCTCTGCTTCAGGTAACACAAAATGGGCATAAAACCCCTTATGTTTGCTTTAAGTATTTTTCCTACAAAACAGCAGAAGCCATTGAAATGAAACAAAAACTGTTCATTTCTGCTGCTACATCCTTATAAGACCTTAGGTCATCTTCAACTTATCTGTGTACAGAGGATAAGGGTTATCAAAATTACTAAAGAACAGTTGATTTGGAAGAGATGATAAACCAGGTAGAAAATGATCCAACTTAAGACCTTGTTTCTTGGATTTTAGGATATTCTGTGTACTTATTGACTACTAAAAGGGCAAGGTCTTACAGCATCTTTTCATGTTTTCATTAAATTGTCTTGCCACATAAAAATGAATTGGATCTAAAATAGCTTTGGATTTAAGTTGATTTTGGCATATGTAAGCAGCAAAGTGCCAAGCTGTGTAGACTTGGCTGTTGATTCTAATTTGCCTAAGTAAATGATGACCTTTTGTTTGAATGTTTACTTCTCTCTCCATGTCAACTTTGCTGGCTGAAAGTTGGCAGAAACTACTCTGAAACATAGGCAGCCTCACTTTACTACGTACCCAGTGATCATTTATGGTATGCTTTTTTTTTAGAATGGTTTGTCTTCTAGTAACCCATGAGAATGGGTGAATAATAACTTTTGGAATTTCAGTTTTTGCCTCTGCCTAAGGCTCTTCAGGTAGGCAAGTCATTTATTTGAAAAAATTCCTCCATTATTTGGTTGTTGGTGGTCAGATTTGATCTGAGCTTTATTTTGGCAGACCCAAAGGAATGTTTCATTTCCTTAGAAATGGCAAGCAGGTGCTTTGCCTCCTCTCCATTCTCCGCTCTTCAACTTCCCTGGGTGTTCATTCTGCTCTCAGAGTATCATTATTCCAGAATATTCAGTAAACCCTTGCTATTTACATCAAGAGCAAACCCTCCAACTTGGCTTTTTAGACTTCTAACATTGAACTCTCTCCTGTCTATCCAACCCTTGATTCCTCCCTGCCCCCCTTTATCTAACTTAAAACACTATTTTCATATCGTGGCTCTTTTGAATAATACAGCAGTGAATCTGAGTGTGCAGAGGTCTTAACTTTTTTTTTTTTTAAAGATTTTATTTGACAGAGAGAAATACAGCGAGAGAGGGAACACAAGCAGGGGGAGTGAGAGAGGGAGAAGCAGGCTTCCTGCCGAGCAGGGAGCCCGATGTGGGACTTGATTCCGGGTCTCCGGGATCATGACCTGAGCCGAAGGCAGTCGCTCAACCAACCAAGCCACCCAGGTGCCCCGAGGTCTTAACTTCTAGAAATAGAATAGAATGGAAGTTAGCAGGTGGAAAAAAGAGAAATTAGGGTACCAAGTTACACAAGAGGAATGGGTTCTGGAAATGTAATGTCGCCATGAGCATGGTGATAATAGGTAAAAGAACTTCATCCTGTATTGTATACTTGATTTGCTAAGAGGTAGACCTTAAATCTCTCTCTCTCTCTCTCTGTCTCTCTGTCTCTCTCTCTCTCTCTTATTCACACACACACACACACACACACACACACACACACATGATCACATGATGCTGGGCACTGACAAGCTCAATCCATTTTGATTATTTCTTTATTAGTCTTCAAGGTCATGACTGTTAATGGCTTCCTCATCTTCCATCTTTGAATTCTATATTTAAAGCAGCCCCCATCCCATGTTATTTTAAACATCCTCCTATTTCTTTGCATTTAGGTTGTTACCACATTATCTCCTATAAAATTGCTATGAACCTTTGTGAACACAAATATTTTGTGTATACATTTTTTAAAAATACTGATTTAGAAGCAAAAGATACGGCCAAAGTTCTTTTTAAAGACAGATTGTGGATATTGTTAATGCCCTTAATACCAGTTTTGAGAGATTTTTTCTTTCATGAGTAAAGGAAGCTGAAGGTTAGCATTGTTATTGATGAAATTAAATATTTCCTAACATTTGTGGATTATTAATTGCCTTTTCATTCTGTGGCCTTCATTTTAGGAGGAATATTTCTTTTTTTTTTTTTAAGATTTTATTTGTTTATTTGACAGAGATCATAAGTAGGCAGAAAGGCAGGCACAGAGAAAGGAGGAAGCAGGCTCCCTGCAAAGCAGAGAGCCCGACGCAGGGCTCCATCCCAGGACCCTGAGGTCATGACCTGAGCTGAAGGCAGAGGCTTTAACTCACTGAGCCACCCAGGCGCCCATAGGAGGAATATTTGTTTACATTTATCACTTTCTACTTCTCTAGTGACTTACAGACATGAAGTACATACAGCCCTTCTTTTCTCCATTATAACAGCCTTGTGGGATAAATTGGGCCCTGAAGGAATCTTATTTAATATGAAACTTAAACTGCTTGCTCAGGTTAATGGACTGACAACGATGCCACCGGGACCTGAACTGGGCTTTCCTCTCAACCTTTTTAAAAGGAGAGATCTTTGAACTTGGGAAACAAATAAAAACTACCTGAAAATTAAGCGTCATTAACTGGAGATATTGTGAAGCAGCTCTGTCTATGACAGCTCTCGACACCTGTAGAGCACTTAATATATGATTTCACAGTAAATGAGTGGACAGTCTATTTTTAGATACACTGGGTAAAGTTGCTGGGAGGGTTCCCGTGTTATGGTTGAAAATCCCAGTGATTGGGCTGGGAGTTTGGCTGGGTAAAGAATCCATTCTATTTAGCAGGCAAAGTTCGGATCTATGTTTGAAAGCCATTTTTGTTAATTTGAAAGAATTTAGAATGGGGACTCAATGAGGCTTGATGGACTCCATATTCCAGAATATAGAATACAGACGCCCCATCTATTTTTAATGGTAAAAGTTAGTTCTGGATCTATGTATTGTAATATTAGATTCAGTAATATTAGACTCAGAAGTTTAGTTGCTGCATTTCAAATTGCATAATCCTCTTCCAAAATTTCAGGCCTCTGATTTAGGTGGTCAGAGATTTAATGCCGCAGTGTTAATTTTTGGTATTCCTTCTGCTTTGGAAAGAATGTGCCCAAAGAGAACCTTGATGGGGTGGAGGAGTGCCAGTTCTTCTGTGTGAAGTTTGCATTTTTCTGAGGTTTAATTCAACTTCACTGTGATGTTGTAATAACAGACCTTGGGTGTGAAGAATCCATGAAGGTTTGGCTCCTAAGATTATCTGATTTCAGAAAAACAAAGGAAAAAGCAAAGGTTGAGAAATGTGCTTATACTTAAGGTATTAAGCCAGAGAATAGAGTAGTACTCAAAGATGTGCTTTAGAAACACAACAACAACAACAACAACAACAACAACAACAACAAAACAGTCCTTATCTAAAGGGAGGGACACGGTTTTATCCTGATCACCAGCTGTGCTCTCTATGTGGAAATATCTTACTGTGCTATATGTTCATTTTGTTGAATTCTCTGTTAGAAACACTTTTTTTTTGTGATAGTCTGTTTTTCCTGCCTAAAAATTAACATAGTTAAATGTAAATATAAACAGTGACCAAAAAAAATCAACCATATATATTTTCTTCATTCAACTATGTCTATTTTTTTTTCCTTATGGATTTTGTTACAAAGATGGACCATTATTCCTAGATAAAGTTCCTAAAACCTTGTTTCTCCTGAGCGGATACTGCTATGGTTGAGATTTCCGATGATTATACACTTACAAGAGTATAAGACTACTCACATCTACAACTATGGCCCTCTGATTGGAAAACTCTTGAGTGTAGACAGGCTAGTTTCAGGTGCGCAACATAGTGATTCAACATCTCTATATACTGTTACACTTCCACAAGTACAGCTACTATCTGTCTCTATACAATACTATTACAATATCATTGACTATATTTCCTGTGTTGTTCCTTTTAGTCCCATGACCTATTCATTCTATAACAGGAAGCTTCTATCTCCCACTCTGTTTTACCCACTTTGCGCATCTCCCTCTCCCTTCCCTTTGTCAACCATCAGTTCTGTACTTATAGGTCTGATCTTTTGTGTTGATTTTTTTGACTCTACATATAAGCAAAATGTTATTGTATTTGAATTAACTCACTTAACATAATAGCCTCTAGGTACACACATATTGATTGCAAATGGCAAGATCTCATTCTTCCTCATAGCTATGTAATATTACATTGTGTGTACATATATATGAACCATATCATTATCTGTTCATCGATTGATGGACATTTGGATTGCTTTCATATTTTGGGCTTTGAAAATAATGCTACAGTAAACATAGGAGAGCATGTATCTTTTAAAATTAGTAGTTTTTTGTTTGTTTATTTGTTTGTTTGGTTGGTTGTTTTGTTTTCTTTGGGTAAATACTCCGTAGTAGAATCACTGGATTGTATGGTATTTTTATCTTCAATATTTGAGGAGCCTCCATACTGTTTTCCACACTGGCTGTACCAATTTCCATCCCTACCATCTGTGTACAAGGGTTCCTTTATCTCCATAGCCTCCTCAACACTTGTAATTTCTTTTTGGATTTTAGCGCTTTCTTTCTTTTTTTTTTTTTT
>PITA01015032.1:0-51495 GCA_004023965.1 Spilogale gracilis | reverse complement strand
CGCCCCCGGCCCGCCCCCACCCCCGGCCCGCCCACCTTGTAAAAGGCCAGCGGCCCGAGCTTTGCGGTCTCTACTGCGCAGTGGAGAACACCCTGCAGAAAAGACAAAATTAAGCAATAAAAAAAGCTGCTTTCTAATTGCAAGGTACAAACAACAGCCTCCTCGGCCGGGGCCGCCCACAGGTCATGACAGCAGGCGGGGCGGACAGGAGGCTGCTGACACAGCAGAAGCGCAGGGCACAGGAGGCCGGGCGGGCACCCACAGCGTGCGGGGCCAGTTAGCAGGCGGGAGGTCTGGCAAGAGGCGCAGGGCTCAGTGAGGGCAGGGCCGGCGCCACGCAGGGGCCTCGGGGTTCTGGCCCGCCCACTGAACCCGGCGCCTCCGGACTTTCACTGACTACAGTGGACTCGCTGCCCCCGCTCCCGGTGCGTGGGGCCGACTCTGCCGCTCACAGCCGTGAGTTCAAGCCCCACACTGGCCATGGAGCCTACTTAAAAAAATAAAACCTTTAAAAACACGCAGGGCCAAGGACTGCTCCAGGGCTGGCCGGGAACAGCAGCGGGGAGAACGCGCTCAGGGAGGGGGAGGAAGCCTCAGCCACATGCCAGGACAGGGCCATCGGCTCACCCAGGCACGGAGGCTGACAGGGACAGCGTGCAGAGCCCTCCCGGGTCCCGGGCCTGGCCCCAGGCCTATACCCTCGAGGGGGACGGTGCCTGCAGCTGCCGCTCACCTGATACTCGCCCTTGGAGTTCATGAGACGCGTCTTCAGCACGTCCAGGGGCTGGCACAGGATCGTGGCACACCCACCCTGGGGAGGGAGCTCATCACCAGAGGCCTGCCAGGCGGGACCTCCCTCAAAAGCCCCTGGCCCAGACCCCCGGAGGCACCCTCAGGGCTGCAGGACCCTGGGCCGTTGGGGGACACTAGGAGACATCTTGGCTTGGGCACCGGAGCCTCGGTGCAGCCCAAGGGACCTCCGCCACACCTGCCCCTGCCTCCTGCGAGCTGAGCCCCCGCCCCATGATGGGCACCCTCAGCTCCCAGGGCTGCTCAGCCCCACCCCCACAACGGCCAGGCCCAGCACTCACTGCGATGAAGCTGGCGACAAAGTGAGTGAGGACACCATCAGACAGGTACCCAGTGCTGAGGACCAGCTGCTTGGCCTGATCGTAGCAGGACAGCTGTAGAGTGGAGGGGTGAGCAGACTCTGGGGCATGGCCCTCGGCCCCCAGGGACATCACCGGGACTGACCAAGCGCCCACTCTGCAGGTCACGTCCACGGTTACTGTGACCAGGCCGACGGGGCAGGCCCGGGCGGGGAGGGGCCTACCGACCTCCCCAGCCCCCCTGCCCCATGGTTCCCACTGCCTTCTTCCACCAGCAGTCCCCCAGATGCTGCCCCGAGCGCCTCCCCCCCCCACCAACGGGAGCCCCACCTGGCCCACGGTGACCAGCATTCCTCGACTAGATGCCATGCTGGCGCCCGAAAACAGCTTCTTCAGACCCTCTGCCAGAGAACGGAGGTCAGACGCCCAGCCAGATGCCCCGGCCTCCCCCCAGGTCCTGCCCCGCACTCCCAGGCCCCTCTGCCTCCTTGGACCTCCCCAAACAAAGGGTCTGCCCCTCTTACCTTCTCGGGCCACGCGGTACAAGCCGTCCACGGCGTGGGCATAGCTGCCAGGGAAAGCAGGGGCCCATGTGAGGCTCTCCCTGCCCACCGGCCCCCAGGGGAGGGTCCTCCCTGGGGAGGGCCATGCCGCTCCCAAGGGGGGCAGGGGACAACAATGCCTGAAGACCCCCCGGAGGCTGGGCCAGGCTGTGGGCTGTTCTGAGGGTGAGAGGGTGGGGGCCTGCCTGGAGCCCCATTTTACCCCCAGACGGCAGCTAAGTCTGCACTAGCTGGGGTGTCTGTTCACAGCCTTGGGATCAACAGGATCTCAGACTTTATGAAAAATGTTATCTTTTACTGTAAGAAAAAAAAGAATCCCAGCTCCCAAACTTGTCTAAAGGCCCAGAAAGTCACTTAAACTTGTAAACCGTCCTTCCTGTGAACGAGTACAACACACCAGGAGGACGGACGGAGGGGTGCTGCCAGCCCGCCCCCCCCAGCCCTCCCGACTCGGGGCGACGTCACGGGCCGGGCCTGGCCGAGCCGCTCGGGCCTCCCTGCTCCACAGCCCCGCGACAACCCAGAGCACGACTCGGGCCCCGTACTCACTTGCGGCGCTGACTCGGGGGCAGCTTCATGTCATTCTGCATCCTGCAACGACCACAGAGGCTCAGGGGGACAGCAGGGGGTGAGGCATGCCCCCCCACAGAGGCTCGCCCTGCACCACCTCCCAGCCCCTCACCCCTGGTCCAGGACCCCAGGGTCCGAGTGCTGGGTCCAGGCTGCACACACCACAGACCCTGCGAGTAAGCCCCCCACCCCATCAGACATCAGGGAAGACCTGAAGCTCGGGTGGCGGCACACACTGACCGGACATTGACCATATCTGCGGGGGTCCCCACGAAGCCTCCAATGCAACCTGGGGCGACAGACCCCAGAGCCAACATGTGACACCTGGCGATGCCCACCTGCGCCCCCCGCCCCCAACCCGGCGGGCAGCTCACCGCTGATGGAGCCCAGCAGCACCTTCTTATAGAAGGGCAGGGGCCCCTCGCTGCCCTTGGTCACGTGGTCCCGCACCGTCTCATAGATGGCGAACCGAGTCAGGGAGTAGGTCATCTGGGGGGACAGGGTGCTCAGACGGTGCAGGTGGAGGAACCCGCCTGGTCACGTCGGCCCTCCCCACCCCAGCCCTTATTTATTTATTTTTTTTTTAAGATTTTATTTATTTATCTGACAGAGAGAAACACAGCCAGAGAGGGAACACAAGCAGGGGGAGTGAGAGAGGGAGAAGCAGGCTTCCTGCCGAGCAGGGAGCCCGATGTGGGACTCGACCCCGGGTCTCCCAGATCATGACCTGAGCCGAAGGCAGACACCCAACAACTGAGCCACCCAGGCGCCCCGCACCCCAGCCCTTCTGGCACACCCTCATCACCAAATGGGCCACGAGGACAGCGAAGGACCCTCCCAAGACCACATGGTCAGCAAGTAACTGAGGCGATGCACAAACCCGGGGCTGGCCGAGTCCGGAGCTTCCCTCCCCACACTCAGTTTCCCCATCTCTCAGTGGAGACAGCTCTGAGAGCAGGGCGCCCTGCCCCCCCACCGTCCTGGGTTGGGGGGCCCCCAAGGCACCTGTCTGCACAGGGAGGCGCTGAGGCCGTTGTAGAGCGCCAGGATGCCGTCGGAGCGCACCACCTGCAGCGCCATGCCCGTCATGCGGAGCTTCGCCTCCTGCTGCGTCTGCAGGTGTACCTGCGGGGGCGGGGGGCGCAGCTGCTCACACAGGGTCTGCCCCTGGACCGCACCCCCACTCCGGCCCAGTTCTGCTGGGAGCCCTTTCCCACCACCCACCACTCATACACCCACACGAAGACTCCAGTTTAGATATGGGGAAACTGAGGCACAGGGAGACACAGAGGTCTCCTAGGGTGGTAGGTGGGGCTCCACGCCCACACCGGGCACCAACGCCCACCCCACACTATTCTGCTTTAAAAGCGACAGTACCAGCCGACACGCGAGCCCACTGGGCCGTGAGGAAGAGCCCACGTCCATGTCTCAGTCCTCCCAGCGCCGCTGCAGGAGCGGGGGTCATCAGTCCCATTCTGACGAGGAAACTGAGGCAGGATGTGGACCCCAGCAGGGTGACTCCAGAGCCCCAAATCTTAGCCACGCCACTTCTCAAGAGGGATCAAAAGTTAGGGGGACTCACAGACAGGCTGAAGAAACATGGTGGGCTTGGAAGAGATACTGGGAGTCCAGGAGGGGAGAGGGGGAAGGACGCTCCTGGGAGGGCCGGGGCATGGACTCTGTCCCCACTCTGTCCAGCCCTAGTCATGTTCTGGCTGGGCCCGCTTGGGGAGGTTACGGACCCTCCTGCCTCAGTTTCCCTCAGTGTGCTGCTATGAGGATTAAGAAGCTCAGTGGGTGTACCTTTCCCCATTTTCTTCCTTCCCCCGCCAGGACCTAGGCTGGTGGGCAGCAAAGGTGGGCAGGGATGGAGAGGGCTTTGTGCTCTGCTCAGCCACACGGGCTAGCTGGACAGGACAGAGGGCGGTGGGCCTGCGGGCAAGGTGTCCGCACACGAAGAAGCCCTTGTCCAGGCAGGAGGCAGCTGTGAGGACACAGCATGGGGCAAAGGGGGAGACCAAAGAGCTGCGAAGTCATTTCTCCAGGGGCCACGTTGTTCTCCAGAGGCAGCAAGCTAGCGGGGAAGGCCCGCCTCGGCCTCGGCCACCAGCACTGCCCGCCGCACGCCCCCTCCCCCGCGGAGGGCTGAGTCCTCCCACGGCCGGACAGCAGTCACAGCCCTGTGGCTGCCTGCATCCCTTGACCTCCCTCTGGGCAGCCCTGAGCAAGACAGCACCCAGGGGACAGGGCACGCGCGGTGAATGGACAGGGGCCCCTGGAAGCTGTGCCCCCCACAATCAGACACAGAGCTGAACCCTACGGGCTCCACGGTGGGGGCAGCGCTGGCGGCACAGGCCTGCGTGGGCAGGGGGAAAGCAGAATAAAAGTCACAAGGGGAGGTTTCTCCTTTCTCAAACCAAAAAGCGTCTTTCTGTTCCCTGTCACCTCCTCTCAGGTGGTCACAGCCCCTCCAGGCCTGGCCCAGCTCCCCGGGCCACCTCTCAGGCTTCTCCTAGGACTAGCCAGGTCTCAGGTGCGCCTACGGGGTTCCCCTCTCAGGCCCCCATGGGTGCTAATCCTGCCTTCACAGGCAGTTTGCACTTTTACTAGAGAAGTTAATCCCCTTCATTTAGAACAAAAGCTGCTGAAAGAAACAGAACCTCAGGTGTGGGAGGGCCTGGGGTGGGGGTCTGGCCAGACAGGAGCGCAGGTGCCAATCCTGCCGGAGGTGAGTATGGGGGTCAGGCGGCTCTGGGTGGGGGTAGGGAATGAGGTGGCCAGGGAGCTGCCCAGGGCCCACAGGTCCCATGTGACCACAGTCCAGGTTCCCCAGGGCAGGGCCTCCTACGCAGACCAGGCTTTGCATCATTGGCCCTTTCTTCTTTGTTCTTTGTAGTGAGAAAGGGACAGAAAACAAACCCCCCTTGGCTGGTCCTGGGAGACAAGAGCAGCTCTGTCTCATACTGTCCCATAAGCATTTTTCCTAATAAAAGTAAAACGGGTGTGAAAGCTTTCTGCTCACCCTCAGAGCAGGACTGGCGTGGGTGCGGGGACTGTGCCTTCCAGGTGCCGGCCCAGTCCAGGAGGAAGCAGCCCAAAGCAGGGATTCGCCCAGGCCACGCCTCCCAGTCCCCCATTGTGGGCTGGGTACCCAGGAACGGAGGGCCACCCCGTCTATACCCTGGGGGTGCTAGAACCAACATCGGGGCGCCCCACAGAACCACCCCCTCAACTCAAAACCAGGCAGACGCCTGCCCTCAAAACTGGGGGATGGAAACGGGCTCAGAGAGGCCAAGCGACAAGCCCAAGGTCACACAGGTAGTCTGGGGGCACAAGGGAGGCTGCAACGCCGCCCGGGGTCCCCTTCTGGGGCACCTCCACCCCGGGCGGGGGCAGTGAGCTACAAGCCGGCCCGACTCTCGGGCCCTCCCGGCCAGGGCAGGGGTCAGTGCCCAGGAGGGGGCGGTCCCTGCGCACCCCCCCCCCCCCCCCCCCCCCCCCCCCCCCCCCCGCCACCCCGGGCCCCGGGAGCCCGCCGCCCGACCCGCCGGGTCCGCGCCGCCCTCACCTTGAGCAGGTCTAACGGGTGCGTGCAGCAGGCGGCCCCGCAGGAGGCCAGGCCCCCGAAGTACCAGCGCGACACGCGCGCCTCCGCCGCCATGGCGCCCGCTCGCGGCTCCTGCTGCCCACAGCCCGGCCCGGCTCCCGCCCCGGCCCGGCTCGGCCCCCGGCTCCCGCCCCGGCCCCGGGCCCGCACCGACCGCCGCGCCGAGTTCAAAGCACCACCCGCCACCCGCGCCCCGCGCAGCCAATGCGCCCGCGCAGCCCTGGGGGCGGGGCCAGGGGCGGGGGCGGGGCCAGCGGGACCCCGCCTCGAGCCGGGGGCGGACCGCGCGCCTTAAAGCGGCCGCGGCCGGGCAGCTGAGCCGAGTGGGCACCGCCGAGCCGCTTGCAGCTGTGCCCGAAAGGGTAGGGTGTGGTGCCCCCCCCGCCGGAGCCGACCCCAGGGAACCCGCTGGGTGGGCCCGCTCCACTGTCCCCGAGAACCTGGCGTCCCCCCACCCCGCCCTGCTCCAGCGTCACCCCCACGCTTAGGGCAGGTCTCCGAAGGTCACTGCCTACTAGCGGCCTCGGCGTCCGGCCAGTCACTGCCACTCCCGGAGGCCGGCCTCCTGCAAACAGCCCTCCTCAGCGCGGCCCTGACCTTGCACCCAGTGTCCCAGCCCCGCCACGCAGGCCCTGGGGATCAGCGCCAGGACACGTGCATCCGCAGGGGGTGGCAGGAAGCCTTCCTGAAACCAGTTTGCGGATTACAGGAAAACTAGGGGCAAAGGACAGTTCGGGCCGGGGGGTTGGGTGGGAACTAGCCACCTCCCAATGCTCCCAGCGAATCCAGCCTCAGCTGTGCCCTGACCAGACAGCCCCATGCAGCCATCCTGGAGGACGAGATGGTAAGTTCTGAGCCACGGGGATGCAGGCTCCTGGGAGGTGGCAGTGTGCAGGTCCCCACTTTCACTCCACCACCCAGCAAACAGCGGGTACAAGTGCGCTCTAGGCCAAAGATGCACCTACTGGGCAAGGTGGAAATCTGAACCTCAGGGTCAATTTCCAGGCGGGCTCACGGACCCAGAGAAGACAGAGCCAGAGACTGCTTCCGCAGGAAAAACCCGCTGAAGTCCCACTGCCACCCCCTAGCCCCCGTCCGCGGGAAAAGTGTGATGCGCATGGGGAAACAACTCTGCGTCCCCGAGCCTGCTGAGCGCCAGCAATGGTCTAGCTGTGTCAGGGGATAGAATGGGCTGGCAAACCTATTTGCTTAGAGCTGCCACTTATCTTCTAGAACCCCAGGAGGCCTCTGACCCCTGAGGTCATCAGCTGGAGGAGTGAACCGCTGCAGAGATGGCGTCCAGCCCAGAAATGCTGGGGACCCTGGGAGGTGGGGGGGGTCGGCATGGAGGGGTAGGATGGAGAGAAAGACGCTAGTTGCAGACTAGATGGAAACTTGGGCGTGGCACTGTGGGGGAAGGGTCACAGCAATTCTCCAGAAGAAGCCAGAGAGGAGGCATGTGGCTGGCTCAGGTCCAAAAGCATGTGGCTCTTGATCTTGGGGTTCTGAGTTCAAGTCCCACATTGGACTTAGAGCTTCCTTTAAAAAAATTCAATTGTATTTCTATATATCAGCAATAAACAAGCTGAAATTAAGTCAGGAAAAACAATTCCATCAAAACAGCAACAAGACCCAGAAGGTGCAAGACACGCACCAGAAGCTCTGCAGGGAAACGTGAGAATGTCCCGGAACAAGATGGGTTTCACACCTAAGGCCTTTGTTTAAAGAAACAGCTCACAGACCACACAGAGGGCGCGGCGGGGGCGGGGCGCTGCAGGGAGTGGCCTCCTTGTCCAGTGTCCCATGGGAAGTAATAGCATCTTCAAGCCCACTCCTCTCTGACCCAAGCCAGCACAAAACCTGCCCAGAGGGGCGCCTGGGTGGCTCAGTTGGTTGAGCGACTGCCTTCGGCTCAGGTCATGATCCCGGAGACCCGGGATCGAGTCCCACATTGGGCTCCCTGCTCGGCGGGAAGCCTGCTTCTCCCTCTCTCACTCCCCCTGCTTGTGTTCCCTCTCTGTCAAATAAATAAAATCTTAAAAAAAAAAAAAAAAAAAAAACCTGCCCAGAACCAGGTCTCAATCCGGATAAATCGAGATGTCTGAATCTTGGATGAGCCCAAGGGCAATGCTATCAGCTCCTGACTACAAAGAAACTAATCATAGAGAAGGCAAGTGGAGGGGACAGCCCAGAAAGCTAGGGGCCAGGACCCGGCGTGGTGGCTGACCCCTCACTGCGGTCCCATCAGCAAGACAAGGTCCTGAGGCACCTCCCCTCTACACAGAGCAAGGACCACCCCCAAGTGAGAATGGCGGGTCCCTGAGGTTTCGGGGGAGACCTGAACACTGAACATGTCAAGAGCAGCAGCCCGGCATGTTGCAACCTGGGGACTCCCTCGAGACCTGACAGCGTCTGGGGAGAGCAGTCCCAGTGTGGGGGAACCCTAGAAAATGAAAAATGCACCAAGTACAGGGGGGCTTTGCAAGAAAAAGGTGGCCTTCTGCAGGCTGTTTGTCAGTGAACTCAGAAAGATCCCCAGCCGAATTCTCAAACGCATTTTAACTTCTGCATAAACCCGGTCTCAGATGGGGAGGTCAGGCAAGGTCTTGAAAACAAGGCTGCCTGGCCAGGGCTCTCAGTGGGGCCTGTGTGCACTGAGGTGTGCCCCGGTCCTTGTGCTGCACAGGGAGGATGGAAGGGGCCACGTGGGGGGCCAGGCAGACAGCAGGGTCCCTGCAACGGGCAAGAGGCAGGGTTAGCTCCAGATGTCCCTCTTCCAGGTTTCGCGAGCCTGGGGCTGCGGTACGGTTGTGGGTGTGGGAGCCCAACAGGCCGCCTGAGGACACACAGCAGACCCACTCTCCCCTGCTGAGCCCGGGGGCCAACGCCAAGTGGCCTCCGGGGACTCAGGGCACACCCCACCTACTGCCAGGTCAGAGACACAACTTTATTGGCCAACTGCAGAACAGAGCAGGGGGGAACAGGGGTAGGACCATTCGGGAGTGTGAGGCCAGGTGGGGGGCACCGAGCGAACACCAGGTGAGCACCATCCTAGCCTGGTGTCAGGCAGGCAGAATGGGGTGGCCTGACGGCCCTGGGGTGCAGCATCCCCACTCTTTCGAGCAGCCGTCCCCAGTCCACCCAGCATGGAGCAGGAGGAGGGAGTCCTCATCACCCCAACTCCCCCGGAAAGACAGAGGGCTCAGAGAACCCACAGACTCTGTAGGTGACCTGCGGGAGCCCAGGCTGAGGACTGTCCCTCGTTTAGACCACTCCCTCTCCCCCCAGTCCCTGCCCCCACAAAAGCAGTTGGGTCAGCAGATCCTGGGCCAGTCATAGCTGCCCCAGGTGGCCTAGCAGGCGCCCGCTGAGGGAAGGCCCGCCCAGAGACCGGCTGGTGGTGAATCATTAACCCTCCAGGCCGGCCCGGCCCACAGACCCGGCCAGTGCCAGTGGGGGGCCTGGGCTAGGCGGCAGCGTTCCTACAAGCAATCCAGCAGGAAGCACGCTGTGTGCTGGGGTCACCCCCCTGGGAGCACAGAGGCTCCCCTGGCCCGTCCTGCGGGGTCCTCTCCCAGACACGGTGTCCCCTTCTGGTCCCACAGCCCTGTCCTTGCAGATCATTCTTCCAACGGGGCCAGGGAAGGGCCTGCCATTCTGTCTGCCGAAGACCACCACGGGCTCCCATACCCACCTGCAGGGGGGCCATGTGGTATCAGGCGCCACCAGGTGCAGCCACCCAGGCAGGAGAGGCACCGCCCACACCGCCAGCCCTGGGAGGTCAGGCCCCTGCACAAAGGGACCCAAAGACCCCTGCGGGACCCCCACACACCCTGCCGGGGAATGAGGGGCGTGGCCCTAGCCAGCTCAGCACCGCCTACCCGGCTGCCCACCCAAACACACCACTCTGCACACACCGCGCCCAAACACTGTATTTTTCTCAGTGGCCACCAGGGGGTGCGCGTTGACCGCAGTAAGTTCTAGAGTCCTTCTCCCAGGTGCTGCTCACACAGGAGCGGGCCCGGGGGCTCAGCAGGTCCGGCCACTGGTTCCAGAAGGGAAATGGCTCATGGGTGCCAGTGCTGCAGTCCGGTCTGGAGGCCGCCAGGGGGTCCCAGATGCTGGGGCTTCGCCCAGGTCCCGGGCACCCCTGTGCAGCAGTCCTCAGAGCTGGCCTACTCCAGAGCCACCGTGCCACCCACCGCCTCCAGGGCTGCCTTGATCTTCTCCGCCTCAGCCTTGGCGACGTTGGCTCTGATTTCCTGGGGCAGGGACTCCACCAGCTTCTTCGCCTGCCGCAGAGCAAAGTCCGAAATGGGACCTGGGTGACCCCGACCCGCAGGCCTCAGAAGGGCGGGGCCCCGTACCGGCGGGGGGTGGGGGGTGGGGGGCCTGGGGGGGGTGCGTGCAACGCGCCGGGCTCACCTGCACGAGGTTTATGCCCTGGATGTGGTTCTTGATTTCCTTGATCAGCTTCACTTTATCCACAGGCTTTGCCTCTGTTAGGCGGACGGTGAAATGTGTCTGTTCTTTTTGCATGGGGGTGTCTTCTTCGGCCACCTGGGGGAGGGAGAGAGAAGGCACCGGGTAAAGCAGGCACAGTCGCTCCTGGGCCACCCCGTCCTGTAACCCCCAAGGCCAGGCCAGGGAGGCCTGTGGACCCTTCCCTCCCTCGTGCTCTCCCGAGTTGAGACCTGGCCCCCTGGGGGAAAGGCTGCCTTCCCCCAGAGGCTGTTCTGAATGTGCCTCCGTCCACCACCTGCCCAGGCTTCCTCATCCCTTCAAAGCTGCAACTTGTGGGACAGGCAAGGGGCCAGCGGTGCCGTCCCCATCCTCAGCCAAACCCAAATCACGCGTGGATGGCCAAGTGACAGGCAGCTGCCCTCCACCTTCACCGAGTGACTGCCGACGGGAGGACGGGAGGACGATGGAGCCACTGCTGTCACAGATGAAGTCACGGCACCGCCGGGGAGCACGGGCCACATGGCCCAGCAACCGGGGGCAGTCCTGGTTGGGATTTGCCCTCCAATTATTAGCAGTAGCCCTTCGTTCTCAGAAGCGTTCCAGTTCAGATGAAAATCCCATAGTAATTCTGTTTCTCCTTGCCCCAAATACTCAACCTGAATCCCATCAGCCCGTACAGCTACCAGTTCACAGCAGAAGGGGGAGTGGAGTTGGTACCACCGAACCCCCAGACGTGTCTGGGACGTGGGACACTCTAAGGACCCCAACCTAGGGGATGGCCACGGAAAGGGGGCTGAGGACGGGAGCCAGACTTCAGAGACCCAGTGACACGAAGTCTGGGACCATTGCCTAAACCTGCACAGACTGAGCTACAAATCACCGTCAACGACGTGCCACACAACCAACCGGCTCATGGCTTCGTTAAAACACCACATCCGGGGGGGCGCCTGGGGGGCTCAGTCGTTAAGCGTCTGCCTTCCGCTCAGGTCATGATCCCGGAGACCGGATAGAGCCCTGCAACAGGCTCCCTGCTCGGCGGGAAGCCTGCTTCTCCCTCTCTCACTTCCCCTGCCTGTGTTCCCTGTCTCGCTGTGTCTCTCTATTGAATGAATAAATGAAGTCTAAAAAACAGAAAAAAAAAAAAAAAAGAAAGAAAGAAACAAGAAAACTCCTGTGCGTAGAGAAGTGGGCTGGAGCTCACAGAGAAAGAACAGAGCAGACCCGTGCCTTAAGCTTCAAGGGAAAAGTGAAGTAAACACTGCAAAAGCTTAATCGCTATTGAGAGCGGGTGACACATGCATGGGTCAGGTTGTTCTGTGTGCCCGTCGGTAACTTTGGAATTTTCCCAAGAATTGCAACAACCCTCCCACCAAACCAAAAACAAAAACCACAACAAAAGTGTGTGGCTTCAGGTCCGCTGGTTTCGTCGTGGAGACCAAACCTGCCACTGAGCCAGCATCTCTGGTGCAGCCCTGATGGCGCCCCCCAGCTCTCATGCACGCTGGCCCACTGCTGGGGATACCCTGCTCTCCTCCCGCCCCTCACATCTCCCCCACACTGTCACCTCCTTACTGTGACCTTCCTTGGAATTGTAACCCTCCCCTCAAACTTCTTCCCTATGTTTTTCCCCAGCACTTATTACGTTCTGCTATTCAACAAAATTCTTCTTTTTTCTCTTATGTCGTTTACTGTTGATTTCCCTCCTGAAGAAACATGGTCTCCGTGTGTGCGGGACCTGCACGTCCTCGGCGGGGAGTCCCAAGGAGGCCGCAGGGGGTCTCACAGCCGGCACGCACAGCTCTGTGGGACGTGGTGGCCAACGCAGGCCCAGGATGAGGGACCGTCCCCATGTGACGTGGTGCCATCATTTTGTAGGGGCCCCTGGCCTGCGCTCACCTCGGGGGGTGCTGCTGCGACAGGGGCAGCTCCAGGCATTGTGGCGCCCATCGGCATGACCCCGACATCCTGGATCTTCAGCGTCTTCTGCAGGGAGAAGGGAGAACCCACCACGTTCAGAGAGAGCCACACACCAAGCCTGGCACAGCGCTCGCACTCCGGGAACTCGCTTCCGACAACTCACTGTACTCCTCACATATACCAGAAACAAGACGGGCCCGGGGCTAGGATACCTTCAGAAGCTCGTTGAGATCTGAGATCTCCAGCAGCGTGAGGCTGGCGATGTCCTGGACCAGCTGCTGGATCTTGGGGGGATACTCCTTGGGCGAGTTATCCAGGGGTGCACCGGCGAGGGCCTCCCCCATCCGATGACTGCTGCACCTCATCAGCCGCAGGGGGCAGACCTGGGGCACCTGCCGCCTAGCCCCCCAATCAGACCAAACAAGACTGTCAGCCTGGCCCAGACGCGGGACACAGACCTGGGGGGGGGGCGCCGAGGGCTCAGGTCTAGCTCTTTGGTCCCAATGGGGGGGGGTCTCATATCCCAGGATCCACCCAGATAAGGGGGTTTCCCAGCTGCCTTAAATTCTTCAATGAGCCTTAGGAGCCCAAAGCAAGTATTTACAGATACGCTCCCACGACGTTAGTTTCCGGGTCGACAAAACAATCGGGCCGAGGGGGCAAGGCAGTCACCTGAATGCATTTTGCTACACTAAAGCGTCTCCGAATCTGGGGCCCTCGGGCGGCACAACGCCGGACCCACCGATTGAAGCCCCGCCGGCTGCGGGGGAAACTGAGGCCCGAGGAGGGGCAGGGACCTGTGCACGATCATCTGGGGCCACCCCGAGCACACTCAGCAGCCCGCGAGGGCAGGGAGTCGCGACCTCCACCTCCGCGGGGACCCGACGAGTCCCGGTGGCGTCCAGCCCGCCGCGCGCCGACGCCGCCCCCAACCTGCACATTCAGCTGCCGGCCGAGGGCCCCTACACGGCCACCCCGCCAGCCCTCTGCGATACCTGGCGAGACGGAGCGCAGCGCCCTGAAGCCTGAGACAGGGCCCCCAAAGGGGGCGAGCAGCCGCGGGCAGCATCGGTCCCCGGGCGGGAAGGTCACACGCGGTTCCCCGGGAGGAGGACGCTCTAGCCCCCGGGTCCGCCGAGCATACGAGGCGGGTAAGGACGCTCTAGCCGCTGGGTCCGCCGAGCATACGAGGCGAGTAAGGACGCTCTAGCCGCCGGGTCCGCCGAGCATACGAGGCGAGTAAGGACGCTCTAGCCGCCGGGTCCGCCGAGCATACGAGGCGAGTAAGGACGCTCTAGTCCCCGGGGCCGCCGAGCATTCGAGCTGTGTGAGGACGCTCTAGCCCACGAGGCCGCCGGGGAGACGAGCTGGCGAGGACGCTCTAGCCGCACCTCGCGCCGGCTTTCTCTCGCTCCCCGAGATTACCCCCCAGGCGACGAGGCGCGCAGGCGCAGAGGCTCGTTGGTGGGGGTCGGGGGTCCGGGTCCTGGGAGGGGACGCTGAGCCGCTGGGGCCCTCCCCTGGCTCCACGAACGGAGGGCAGAGAAGGCCGAGGCCGAGGCTTGGGGAGGCGGTCCCGGCCCCGAGCAGCCCGGCCAGGGAGGACGGTGCAGTGACCGCCTGCTCCCTGACACCTGCCGGAGCCTCGCGCCGGCCGACAATGGTTTCAGCTCGCGACGTTTGCTCCGCCGCGGGGCGGGCGCGAGCTCCAAGTGCCCTTTGTCACCTACCCCGCCCTGGCCGCCCGCAGCCTGAGGTCCCCTAGCGCCGGGAGCTCCCGCTGCCCTCCTCCCCTGAAGGGTTGTCTCTCGGTCCCGGCGCCCCGGGAGCGACGGCGCGTCCCGGGCCCGCGCGTCTCGGCGGTGGAACTCGGGGTTCTCTGCTGACGGCGCAGCTGAGGGTCGTGATGGGGTCGGGGGCAGGGGTCGTGGGCGGGAGGGCAGGAGGTTCCCTGGGAGAAGGTTATGCTGACGCTCGCCCTGGCTCCGGTCCAGCGGCCAGAATCCTCTGAGATCCTGCCGGCCCTTGGTCCAGTTGGACACCGCGCGTGGGTGCCTGCAGCTCAGGCCGCGCAGCTTCCTCCCCAGCCCCGCTGCCCACAGCTGCCAGTCTCTCCTCTCCCCGCTGACTTCCCAAGAGCTGGGCATGGACGGGCACCGACATCAAGGAGGCAGAGCTGAGCCCGACAGCCTCTGTGCCTGCTGCACTGGTCCCTTCTTCAGAAGAGGGAATGCTGGGGTCCACTAAGAGGTGTGTAGGGTGTGTGAAGCGTTCGGAACTCTGGATGGAGGCTCTGTCTGTAGGACCTTAAGGTTTCCCTCCAGACCACAGCTCGTGTGTGACTCACACTCCCGCCTGGGCTTTGCAAGTCTTCGAGGAGTGAGGGCAGAGCTGGGCAGGCCGGGGAGGACTGCTGTCCCCAAAGGACAGCTCCGTGGGGCTGCCTCAGGAAGGCAGTAGGTCCGTCCCTGGAGACAGCCCGGGGCCCCAGGCCTGGCTGGGGGCAGGCTGGCCCACAGACCTGTGCCTCCTGGCCCCTGTCCCGAGCCGGACCAGCTGCCCACCACCTTCCTTCTGAACAGACACTCCGATACTTGTGGAAAGGTGTTTTATTATTGTCAGTGTTCCATTCTCTCTATTCAGGGCACTGCATGAGACGGCAGCTCAGAAGCAGAGAAGCTGGAGATGAGCCCCCACCCTCCTGTGAGGCCCAGGAGTGCCTGCTGACCGCAGGCGGCCACGCTGGAGGGCTCTGGGGAGCACACACATTAGACCACAGGCCGTACGGTCTCCCGGGTGCAGATGGGAGGGCCCGGGTTGCACAGGAAGAGGGACCCCACTCCAACTAGCCCTCATGGGACCTGACACATTGGGCCGAAGCCTCCCTCTTGGAGAAGGTCCTTCCCTCCCACCCTCTGAGGCCCAGCCGTGGGGAACGAAGTCCAAGACCAACTCCAGGAGATGGGGAGGAGGATGGAGGATGGGGCCGGGGGCAAGAGGAGTCAGTGGGAGAGGACGGAGGGCGGGGGCCGGGGTGGAGGGCCACCCCCTGCACGTAGCAGGGGCACTACATGGTGGTAAGAGGAGAGCGAGGCAGGAGGGCGACGCTAGTTAGAGACGGAGGCAGTGGCTCAGAGAACCATAGTGTTGTTCTGGATGGCGTGCTCCCAGCGGGGGTCAGTCAAATGAGATGAGCTGGGCTTCACTGCCCTGTGCCGGAGGGCCCTGTGCGGGCGGCGGCTGGGCCACGGGGGGGGGCTGTTGGGGGGGTCCCCCGGAGGATGCCATCTGGGGGGAGGGCACAGGAACCATTAGCCCTCCCTCCTCAGACCCCAGCCTTCCCCCCATCTAGCAGCTTCCTTCTAGAACGCTCCATCCTGGTCTCAGCTGGGCTGTTTAGTCCTAGCAAAGCCCAGTTCACGCCAGGACTCCCTCCCGGCTTGTCATGGGTTCCCTGTTCTCGTCCTGCCCCAGCAGGGACCCCAGGAGTCCCCGACCAGCGTCTGTGGGGTTGAGTATGTGTGTGGCCTGGACATCTGTGTGCACGTGGGCTGTGTTTTCATCCTCACTCTGCCTGCTGGGCGGCAGTCCTGGGCCCCACTGTCTCCTCCTCCCGGGACAGCCCCACCATCTTTCGGGAGCCAAGCGGGCTGGGAGCCTGGGGAGCAGCTCACCTGCTGGTACAGGGGCTGCTGCCCTGCGATGTAGGGCTGTTGCGGGGGCGGCAGAGGCGCGTCCTGGCTAGGGAGGGTACTCATAAGACCCTGTGAAAACGAAGCAAACCCCACATGAAGGAGCCCTGTATGCCAGTGAAGGGGAGGGATTTCTGACTTGAAAATCAAGTGCCCACCAGCTAGGAGAGCCTAACGGGAAGATGGCGGTGGGCAGGAGGGCGGCCCCGTGCTCCCCTAGCCCCTTTTCCATGTGGATGCCCCCACGATGTCTCACCTGCACGCCGTAAGGCTGGTAACCCATGGACACTGACGGACTCCCCATGTAGCCCACGGCGCCGGACTGCGGAGGCTGGGACATGGCCGGGAGGCTCGGGGGGGCCTGGGAGGCCACATTCTGCGGAGGGAAGGGTGTGATGGGAGAAGGGCTGCGGGCCCTCGCCGGGAAGGGGAGCAGCCCTGCCCGCCTACCTGATAGCCCTGTGTCGGAGTGGGCTGGTAGGATGAGTAGGCTGGGCTGGCGGAGGGCCCGGTGGGGCCCTGGGGGGCTGCCTGCGCCCCGGCCGCCCCTGCTGGGTACATGTATGCGCCCACCATGCCGGGATCTAGGAGGGAGAGGAGCAAGCTTAGGACCTTGCAGGGTGACTCCCGGAACCAAGTTCACATCCCACACGGTCACAGAAAGAAAAGAAACAACCAGCCAGGACAGGAGAGGAGCTCTGGCGCTGAATGCAATCAGAAGACATGAGCCACATGGTCTCGATGGGCTGTGACAGGACAACATGGAAGAGGGGGTGGAAACGAGCTCTTGCACCTTCTGAAACTCGGGGCCCAAAGACAGAAGAGTACAGACCGAGCAAGCTCGCCAGAGGATCTCTGCCCGGTGGCTCGGGCTGCCCTCCCCGAAACCACTCTCTGTATACCCCAGCAACGAACCGAGCGGCAAACGGCAGGAATCCCCGGGCCGTTACCAGCGAGCCCATGCGTGCTGCGAGGGCCTGGCGTGCTAAGCACACCCGCTACTGAGGCCTGGGGCTGCCCAGACAGCCGCGGTCTCCAGAGCTGAGCAGCACCAGCGGGAACGTGGAGCGTGGGAGGTGGCCCGGGCGCTGGCCACACCTGGGACCGTCTGAGCGGCGAGACCAGTTGGGAAATTTAAATAAGATGGGTCTGGGTGGGTGGGAACGAGCAAAGAGAAAAGAGAAGAAAAAGTGCCTCCTTACGGTAGGAAGACAACTGACCAACAGGATACGAATGAGATGAGAAAGTCGTGCTGACAAAGGGCACGACAGCCTCAACGCAAGCTAGCCGGCAAGCTAGCCGGCGACGACTCAGGAAGAACAAGGGTGTGGGCGAGCCTCGTCCCCGCGGGGCAGCCAGGCCCTTCCCGGGAGGAACCCGGCAGGCCGCCCGCACACCTCGCGGCGGGCTGCCGGCTGTGTCTCCTGCTGAACAGTCCAGCGCAAAGCCGGCCACGAAGGCCAGCCACGACCCCCTGAGGGGTGGTCTGCAAGAACGCCGGTCGGTGCTGAGAAGTCAGCGTCATGAACAGAGGCAGAATAATGTTCTAGACCAGAGATGAAAAGCAGCCCAATAAAGACAACAGCCACAGAGTGTCCTGTCGGCACGAGGGGCGTTTCCGCGACGCTGCGGGAGTGTGGAAAGCGGTGGCGGACGAGGTCACACGGCCTCTGAGCCAGGCCGTGAGGAAGGGTCCTGCGTTGAGGAGGGCACGCTGACCGCACTAGGAGCAAAGGGCATCGTGCCCGCCACACACTCTGAAAGGTTCAGGGAAGAAATCCACATACGTGTGCACACACGTGCACGAACAAGGGAAGAGAGCAACACAATGAGACGTTAACGTCTGGGAAACCTAGAAAACCCTCGGTACTGCCCAACCTTCCTATAGAACTGACACCACTACAAAACGAGCAAGAAAAGGAGAAACAGTAGTGGTCTGCGGCGCATCGTGGCCGGCGGGCTCCGGCTGCAGCCCCATTACCTGCTGCGGCCCCGGGCATGCTGGGGTAGGGGCTGCCGGTGGCGGGGGCCGGCTGGCTCATGTACACCGTGTGCATGGGGGAGCCCTCCACGGAGCCCGCGGGGCTGAAGGTGCCCGGGAAGCCTGTTGGGCCAGAAGGCTGGTACAGCACGCCGCCGGCCGCAGGCATAGCCTGGAGCTAGGGACAAACAGGGATGGCGGTCAGGGCGCCCCCGGCGGCGGCCGGAGTCTCCAGCGAGGGTGGGCCGGGGCGGGGCAGTGCGTGCCTGGGCATAGGGCAGGGAGAAGGCGGGCATCTGGGCGCGCATCTGGACGGTCTGCTTCTGCTGCTCCAGGCGTAGCTGCCGCTCCTTCTCCTGCTCCTGCAGCCGCTGGATGGCCAGCTGCCGCTGCATCTCCAGGTACTCCTGCGGGCCACACGGGCCGTCAGGGCCGCCCAAGCCCCCCCCGCCCCCCGTGCGGCCGCCGCCCCCACCTGCTTTTTCTGCCGCATGATCTCCAGCTTTTGGGCCAGCTGGATCTGGCGCTGGCGCTCGGCCTCCTCGGCCGCCCGGCGAAGCTTCTCCCGGTGCTCCTCCCGCAGGGCGCTGAGCGCCCCCCGGGCATCGCGGATCTGCGCCAGCTTGTCCTGCAGCCCCTCATAGTATACTGTGGGGACAGGGCAGCGGCAGGAGTGCACGGCCTGGCAGGGAAGCGCCGCGGCCCAGTGCCGGGCTGTGGCCACCAGGCCTGCCGTCACCCAGCCAAGCGCCTGTCCGCAGGGCACTGCCCCGGGTCAGGGCGGGATTCTTCCTGGAGCTGACGGTCCTACACGAGGCAGGACATCTCCCATCACTGGGACCACCTCCCGCGTTGCCTGTGGCCCTGAGACGGAATCCAGAGAAGCGGCCACCCCGGGGTAGTCCCACCCGAGGACCTTCGTCACGGCCACCAGTGGCCGGGGCAGAGCGTGCGAACGCGCACACACGTACACGCACGCGCGCACACACACACGACACCGTGCCACGGGGGCCCCCGCGAGGCCTCGACACCTACGCCGGCGCTCGTCCAGCTGGTTGAGCAGCTCCAGCAGCTGGGGGTGCAGGCTGTTGATGGACTGGAAGAGGGACAGCACGGCCGAGTCGTTGGTGATGCTGCGGCCCCGCACGTGGTTGCTCTTCATGCGGTTGACGAAGGTGGTGACGGCGTTCTGCAGGCCCTTCAGGAACTGCGCGTGGCTCTCCTCCGACTCCCCGTTCTGGTACTGCTGCGGGGGACACACGGTGGGCTCTCGCGGAGCTGCCCCTGCCCCTCCAGGTGCTCGGGCTCCATCCTCCCAGTGGCGCTACGAGGGGGCGCCCTTAGCACCCCCTTTGACAAATGCAAACACAGAAGCCCAAGGAGGCTGAACTCCTGTCCTTGGGCATGGCACCGGTCAGGACAGAGCTGGCTGGAGCCCCTCTGGCCCTGCCCTGGCCAGGGCATGCCTCCCTTGGAGTGGCCCTGGTCTCTAATGACCAACAGGGCCCAGAAGCCCCAGGAAAGAAAAAAAGACTCATCCAGGTGGTTGTGGGCCACGCTAGAGTATTCTGGTTCCTTCCAGGCAGCAAGTGCTCAAGCTCTGGACCCCAGCCAGCCCAGACAGGCTCCATCGAGAGTTCTGGGCTAGAAAGGCCTGCCCCTGAGAGGTCACTGTAGGCAGGGCCCAGCCCTATCAGGAGAGGGTGCCTGTGTGAGGCCCATGAGGGAGCTAGAGCTTACCTCGCCAAAGGGACCGCTGGATGGAGCTACGGGCTGGGATTCCGTCTCTGGGAGGGCTGTCTGGAAGAGGCCAGAGGGAGTGGAGGGCTCGTCCGGCTCATCCCAGGACACCGCCCTCCCCAGCCCAGGACTGTGGGCCTGGAGCAGAGAGCCACCTACCTCCAGCGCGCCCGCAGGGACCACGTGGCCCTCTGTAGGTGGGGCGGCCGGCTCGGCCAGGGGCGCAGGTGCGGACGGGGTGGGGCTCTTGCGGGCCTCCTCCTGCTTCTTCTCCCAATAGTTCCGGTTGAGGTACCGGGCGAGCTGCGCACACAACAGGTGTCACTCCCTGGGCCAGGCGGCATCAGGGGGGAGCACTGCACGTGGGGGCACCCTCACCTCGGGGTCGATGTCCTCAGCCAGCGGCGCCGATGAGGTCTGGGGAGACACAGGCCAGAGCAGCCATGACCCACGGGCTCTGACACGTACCCAGCTCCTGCCAGGCCGCTGCTCAGGAGTTACAGCGGGCCCAGCGTGCCGACCAGTCTGTCCGAGGGCCCCCAGGGGCTCTGTGACTGAAGACGGTGCAGGGCAGTGACCCCCCGGCCTTCCTAGCAGCCACAGCACCAGTCCCAACATTGGACCGATGGCTCTCCTCAGGCCCTCGGCCACCTGGCCCCACCCAGATCCCTGCAGGGCTAAACCTTCTGTTCCACCTGCCACCCACCCCCTATTTACAGAGGGTGCCAAGCCCAAGAAAAGGCAGGCCACCTTCGGCCCCAGGGATTGCCCGCCTCCTCTCACTCTGGGGAGGTCCCCAGTCTTCCCAGAGTCCTCCTCCCCTACAAGGGACCCCTGACCGGGAGTGGAAGGCTGGGGAGGACCAGGCTGGACCTTGACTGCCCTTTCGGGGGCAGCCCTCCCTGCCTGGGCACGTGCTCACCACGGGCGAGGAGTACAGGCTGCTGGCAGGGGGCGCCGACGAGGCCACGGGTGCCGGCTCGGCCTTGGGGTATGTGACAGAGGCATACGCTGACTTCTGTCTCTGCGGGAGAGACAGCAAGGGTCCCGGTGCAGGTGGGCTGACCCGCTACTCTCCCCTGCCCTCTGCAAATGTCCAGGGGCAACATCCCCCCCAAGCCCAGCGCCCCCGTGTCAGGGGAGCCCCCCCCCCCGGCTCACCATCCTCTCCTTCTCCTCGGCCTCCGACTGCGACAGAGCCAGGGCTAGCTGCAGCTCCTCCTCCTCCTGCAGGGCTGTCTCGTCCCGCTTGGGGGGAAGCTGGGGACACACAGGCTGGTGAGCAGGGCCCAGGGGCGAGGCACCCCCAGGGACCCGGGAACAGTACCTGGGACTGCTGGGAGAGAGGGCTGGTCAGGTACTCTGGGGGCAACTCCGTTGTGGACGAGGCCTTTCCTTCTGCTTTCCTGGAAATAAGAGGACACTGGATGGCTAAACGTCACTCCCAGCCAACCCACGGGACGACGACAGCAGCGCCACAGTCCACGCTCTGGACAAAAACTGGCCCCTCAAACCAGCTGTGTTGCTTCTGGGACACGGGACCCCGGGAAGGCCGCCTGGCATAAGCCGCAGCCCCCTCGCCTGGAAATGAGGCTCGGATACGGGAAAGGAACTTTCCAGAGGAGCGGTCTGCGGGCTCCAGCTAACCCAGGGGTGAGATGCCGTCGCTGACACCGGGGACAGCACGGGTCCCCAGCGCGGCTGCACGGCGAGGGGCAGCCTCATCCTGGGACCCCACTGGGAGCACACAACCTGACTCTCACCACGAGCCTCAGACCCACACCGAGGGGGGCTGCACCCCGGCCCAGGCCCCGGAGAAACGCACACGTCAGGACCGAGAGGCCGTGGGCAGATCTGAGTCATAGGAGCAGTGAGGTGTGCTGGGGGCCTGGGCGGGCCTGACGGGGACAAAACCGCCACAAGGCGTGACTGGGACTCGCAGGAAAAGTAGACACTGCCGTGTGCCGGCGTCCCGTGTCCTGGTCTGACAGCTCTGCCGCGGTCCATGGGCGCACATTCCCTGGGAACCGCACACGGAGGTTCGGGGGACGCGGACGGGGTACCCGCGCCTCACCCTCAAGTGAACAAGTGGGAAACCAGGGCAGCGGGGGAAGGAAGAGCAGGCGGTCAGCGAGGGACGCAGGAGGAGGCCACGCCCCACGGGGTCGGCTTCCCGTGCCCGCGTCTTTTCCCAGCTAAGACGTTACGGAGCAAGCTGAGAACCCAGTCCGAAGAGCGGCCGGCCGGAGAAGGCAGCAGCCGGGCCCGCGGGGACTCACTTGTTGAGCTGCTCATAGCAGGGCTCGCACACGCGCACCTCCTTCTCGATGCCGAACTTGGGGATGGTGGAGTACTTGGAGGAGCACTTGCCGCAGAAGATCTGGCCGCACGCCCGGCAGTGGTGCTGCGGCACAGAGCGCGTCACAGTGCAGCCCGTGGCTGGGCCGCCCGCCCCCGCCACCCACCGTGCCCGCGCCTGCCCGCGCCACGGGGCGCCAGGCCGGGCCTCCCAGGGTGGGCAGAGGGCAAAGACCCTAGGGAAATGGCACGTTTCTAGGCTCACAACTACAGCCACCATTTGGGAGAAAAAAAGTCGAATTAAAGAAAAGTTCCTAAAAATCGTGCCCGAGTTGTGCTGGGAGACTCAGATGCCCTGGCCTCCGCCTTCACCGTCGTGGTCGGTGCTTCAGGACGGAGAGGAGTGGTGGCTTGAGGGCTGGATGCAGTTAGCCACAAGGGGCAGTGAAGGGCCTCGGGCCCAGGCAACACACACCAGAGCCTCCCGCAGCCCCAAGCCTGCAGCGGTCCTGTCCCCAGGGGAACACGGCCACATCCAAGCTTCGGCGGACAGCAGAGACCATCAGACTCAGGACCCCCTGTGACCCCGCTCACCACGGAGCTGGGGGCTGGATTTGCTCCATGCACCACGAGGTCACAGCCAAGAGAAAAAGGATCCCCAGTGGCTTCAGTGGCCTCAGGGACAGTGGGGGGTGTGGGGTCGGCCCTGGGGCGGGCACACTCACCTTGCGGGTCACCACCCCGAACTGCACTCTACAGCGATGGCACTCCTCAGCGTCCACCCAGTCGGGGGCCTGGGGGGCAGGCAGAGTCAGGATCGCATGGCCCCCACCTTCCCGGCCAGGACCCCTGCTTCCCGCAAAGGGCGCAAGACCCACCATGGGCTCCGGGGCTGAGGGCCCAGTCTGCAAGGCCGGAGCCCTCCCCAAACAGGCTCCCCTCTCTACAGGCGTGCGCGCAAGCCTCCCCGCAGCTCGGGGTCAGCGTGAGTCCTGACCGCGCAGAGGCACCTGGACTGTGTCCCTCACCGAGCCGCAGACTCAGCTACACGGGCCCCACGTGCCGTTTCCGAGACAAAGGACAGCTCACCCACCGATGGTCCCCACAGGCCGGGCGCCCTGGCACTTCCCTTCCGTTTCCTCAGAGCAGCTGGACTCGCAAGGCGCCCGGCTGGCTCAGCAGCAGAGCACGGGGTACTCCATCTCGGGGCCGTGAGTCTGAGCCCCATGCTGGTGCACAGGTTTTTAAATTAACTATAAAAAACGGGGGGGGGCGCCTAACGCCTTCCGCAGCCCGCGAACTCACTCTCTCTGCAGCAAACATGGCGTCACTCTCCTTGAACTCTGGGAAGACGTGTCCTGGAGAGAGGAGATCATGGTCACCGCCGGTGCCGCGCCGGTATGCGAGGCCCTCACAGCCTCAGCCGTTCTTACCCAGTCTGCCCCGAGACCTTCAAGGGCCGCGTCCGAGCTCCGGGCACCCAGCTCCCCGTGCAGACCTACAGACGGAGGCCCCGAGCCGCTGGGTAGCAAGCAAAGCGACCCAGTACCAGGCGAGGGTGCCCGGGTGTATGAGCGGGCTGCCCGTCCCAGAGCCTGGGGCCTGACCTCCCTCGCACCATACGGAGGCATCACAGATGCTCCCTGGACCTCCTGTCCGGCCCCTGGCCCCACACTCCAGCCAACTGTATCCCTGAGGACTCTGATGGATTCCCAAGCACTTTGGAAGCACGACCCCTCAAGAATTCCATAAGGTTTTGGGTCATCTCCCAGGAGAGCGAGTGTGAGCATAGCCCCACCCTCCAGCATCCGGGACTCGGGCTCACTGATGCGGACAGGACCCTTAGCAGTCTCCACGGGTCCGACTCGCCTGTAGCCACCAGACACCGCCCCTGCTCCACGCCTTACCTTATTTCAGGGTCTCTGCAAGGTGCGGGCCGCCCCAGTCCCCCTCCCAACGCCCAAACCCGCGGCCCTCCTCGCCAAACCCCAGCAGATCTGCGTGTCCGCCACTGCAGCCGGGAGGAGCACAGAGGAGGCCCTGAAGAGGTCCCCCAGCTGTCACAGCCCCGCTGCAGCCCCCTCCGGCTCCTGCCCGAGCCACTCCCATGGGCTGGCCCCTCCTGTGCCTCCTTCCCAGTGCTATGGCCCCAGGGCCCGGGAAGCGAGCCCTCCACGGGATGCTGGCTTGCTCAGATGTTCAGGTCTGGTACACCAGCTGCCTGCTCTCCAGGCCTTCCGCCACCCCATGTGCTAAATCAGCCTCCAAGAGGCCAGGGCCCCCTGCTCGACGGCGTTCCCAGAGCTCAACAGTCGGGAACTAGCGCTTGGGCTCAATCCTCTCACCCGGGTGTGGTCTGCCACGCGCCCCGTCCTGCCCTGCCTGGGGGTGAGTTCAGGAAAGGCAGGGGCTCCAGGGCCCAGAGGAGACTGCCACCGCCGCTGGGCACTCGCTGCAGCGCTGTCCGCCTGCCCCATGGGGTGCGCGCAGCCCCTCAGCTCCTACAGGCTGCGTGCCGAGCCTAGGGCCGGAGAGACCTCACGCAACGCACCTTCCACCTTCATGATCTGGTACGTGTCCTGGACCACCTTGTACTTGGGCTCGTTGCGGAAGGCGTGCGCCCAGGCCTGGATCAGATACAGAATCTTGTTTCGTACGTTTACTTCCACCTGCCTCTGCACAGGAAGGAGAAAACAGAAGGACAGTGAGGAGGGCAGCGGGGGACACAAATGCCAGGGACGGCTCAGTGGGAGGAAGCGGCAATAGGCCGCACCACTCTGAGCGCGTGCGGGGCAGGCAGAGGCGGGGAGGACCCCCACATGGGGCACCGCGGCCGTGCATGGACCCACTCCCCAGGCCCAACCCTCCTGCATGAAGCCCCGTCCCCGAGGACAAACTCAACACCGTGGTGCCCAGCCCAGGTCCCAGACGGGCTTCCGGCCACTTGAGGCCACGGGCACCCACACAGGCCAGGAAGCCGCGGTCCCGCCCACCAACCGTGGCAGAGACGGTGACCGGGGCTACGCTCCTTGGCCACCGCCCGGTTGCCTCACCCCCCAGTACTGCCCGCTCTGCATCACACAACCTGTGGGGTCACCCCTCACATCATAATCCCTGATGTTGGGCAGCACCGGCCTGTGGGGCCATGGGCGGTGGCCTGTGCCGCCTTCTCTCTCGGGGCTCTGGAGGGCCGTCCCTCCTCTACAGATGAAGAGTGAGAAACCCCCTCCGAAAGGTGTCCCTGCTATGCTGCGTCCCCTAACCTTCCTCCATAAACACGTAGGACTCACACACCTCTCTGCTCGGAACCAGTGGGACCCAGCCAGCCGCCCTTCAGGGCTCCCCCCAGACCTCTGCCCGCACACCCCGCTCACAGCTGCTCGTGCACGCACAGCTCCTTCCCCTCCTTCTCTGCCACCCAGTGAGGCCCCAAGCCCTGCCCCAGGAAGCCATTCCTGACCCCCCAAGAAGAGCAGGGTCTCCTCTGGGCCCGGAGACACAGCAGCCTGGTTCGCTTCTGCTAGAGCCCCGAGGTCACCAAGCTGGGATGCTGGAGATGCGGGGACACTCGCCTTCCTGTCCTCCGTTCCGCCTGGCCCTGCCGCTGCCCGGGCTGTCTGAGCCCCAGAGAGGCACGGGCGCGGCCTCGGGCTACCTGCGCCCCCCGCCCCCGCAAGGGCGTACCTTCAGCAGCTCCTTCAGCTCCTCCATGGTCTGCTTGTTGGCCACCTCGTCATGGACCGTCTGGCCACAGTTCTTCACCACAGACTCCATGACCTGCGGGACCCAAGCTTCAGGTGGGCGAGGCCCCAGGGCCAAGCTGTCCCTGCTGGCTGGGAGACTGGGGCGGTGACCCTTGAGGGGCCAGCACGCAGGGGTCTACTTACCTCCAGGGCATACAAGGCCACGTGAGGGTTCTTGTCGTTGACTTTCTTTTTGATGGAACTCACAGCATATTTGGCTCTGAAAAAAAAAAAGGCAGTGTTGTTAAAGAGAAAGAAGAAATGGAAAACTATTTCAGAAGCTAAGTCGAGAAAAGCTCTGCCTGCTCTCTCATCCTCGAAATCTGCAAGTCAAATGTGAAGCACCTCCAGGCAGTACAGAGAAAACCCTTTCCTTGTCTCCAGATCCCCAAAACCGCAGGGTGGAGCCCGCACGATTCTCCACCTAAAGCTTAAGGTGGTCGCTGTCCATCAGGGCAAGACACCGTGGGGTCCCAGAGCATCCCCGCACCAAGGGAGCCGGAAGTGCCACGCTGCCGCCCCCCGCTTCTGAGCAAGCACAGACCCTCCTCACTTACTGCGTATCCCCCTGGCGGATGAGGTCGCAGATCTGGAGGATGGACTCCCAGTCGGTCTCCAGCAGAAGCTGGCTGGTCGCTTTGTCTACGGTAAAGACACATGATTACTGGGGCTTGCCCTCTGTGATTCCCTGGCTGGCCCCACAGCTCAGCAACAGAGAGATGAGCCGCCTCCTTCCCATTTAAAACAACCGGACTGAATGAAAAACCACATGAAAATCCTCTTGATGCCCATAGCCACCAGAGCGCAGTCCTTTCCAGAAACAAACCAACCAGCTTGAAAAACACTGCCAGCACACGTGAGTGCCCCGACCCACACACTATGGGAGCCCCGAGTCCACGCACAGCCTCCGGAGCACTGTCCTATTTCTATCATCTTCACCGACAAAAGCAAGGAAGCAGAGAAGGGAGGTCACTGCCCAAAGTCACCCAGCTTGCCCGTCTGCGCCAGGCGGGGGTTCACACTGCACTCTGCCACCCCATCCCTGAGTCCCTGGTTCTCCCCACGTTTAACCTCTCCGATGAGATCTCAGCTGGGGCCAGGCTGGAGAAGATGCTCTGCCTGGTCAGCCAGGACTGACCTCCACGCGGTACTCTCTGGACGGCAGGGCTGCCTCTCGTGCCCACCCTGCTCTGCTCCCCCAGCCCCTCTGGCTCTCCTCCCTGGGGGGGGGGGGGCACATTACTAAGGTGTGTCCACACAGAGCACCGAGCTGGTGGTTGCTTCTGGACAGCACCCCTCAGCCTCCGTGTTCTCAGAACAAGGAAGGTGCCTCATCTGAGGTCTCCTCCAAAAGCTCACTGAAGGAAAAAGCAGGGCCTGGACCCACGGCTGGAGCACCCAGGGCACCCACCCACACAGGGTCCACCCAGTTTCATTGGAGGAGGAGGACGTGCCCTAAAACATCTATCTTCCTTTGGCAGGGTGCTCGGAGAGGATCAGCGGTCCACCTGGGACAGGCAGAAACCACCTTCCCAAGCCACTGGGGCCTTCCCGAAGCCCAGTGGGGCCAGACAGGGCTGGCCTGCTTCCCCAGGGCCGTCCCAGGAGGACACTACTCGTTCCACCCTGTGGAGCCCACTGTTGGGGACATCCTCAGCTCCCCTGAAACCCGGGGTTTTTGGGGGGTCTATCTGAGGAGGTCACCCGATTCCGTGACTCAGGACAGACTCAGTCAGATTCTCGCGGCTCCTGAGGCCGATCATCTCCCGGGGGACCTGCCCGCCCCGGCCCAGGAGCAGAGCCCCGAGCACGGCCGCCGCGAGCGAGGTCCCGGCCTCCCCCGCGGACCCTTACCCACTCGGCTCGGAGCCCGCGCCCAGCGCCCGGGACTGCCGGGTCCCCGCACCGCCGGCGCGCCCACCCACACCCCGGGGGCCAGGGTCGCTCGGCGGCCGCCCCGGGCTCCGCTCCCGGGATGCGGGGCCGGCCGCTAGGGGCAGGGGCCGCGTTACCTAGGAGACGCTCGAAGGTGCCGCTGCCGCGCCCCATGGCGACCCTGGACCCCGACCCGACGCCGCTGCTCCCTCCGCGGCGAACCGGCGCGCCCCCGACTTCCGCTTCCGCCTTTCCCTCGGGCGCGCGGTCACGCGCGTCGCCGGGCCGCGAGCCGCCGGGCTTTCCCCGCCCCCGCTCCAGACGCTGTGCGCCGATTGGGCTGCAGCTTTGCGAGGGTGAGCGCTGAGAACCAATGAAAAGCTCGGACGTGAGGCCTAGCCAATGAGAGCGGGGTGGAGGGCGGGACTTGCGCCGAGCTACGGGGGCCGGGTGGAGTCAGGAGCCGTGATGTGTCTCCTGTTGGGCCCTTCGGGCGTCGGGAAGACGCTGTTGGTGAAAAGACTGCTGACTATCCTTCCGCGCCGGCGGGGCCCGGGGGACTGGTGTGGGGCTCGGGGTGCTCCCGGGGGCGGGGGCGCGGGGATGGGGCCTGGGATCGGGGTCCGGCTGCCGCCCGTCTACCCCGCCCGGCTCGAGATCCTTGACTGCCCGCACAGCTGAGCTCCGGGGATGCCAAGGGCGACCTGGGCGATGCGCCCCCGACGCGGCCCACGGTAGGCCTGGGCGCTCCCTCACGTGTACAGGAACGGGTGCCCTTTACGGTTTGCAACGCGCTTTGGGTGGTTTCAGTGGGGGCTGGAGTCCGGCCGGTCCGTGTGCCGGGGCAGCCCTCGGGGGGCGCGGCGTCACGGGAAGGAGCCCGCCTCCTGGGACAGGGCTGTGGCGGACGTCTTCACACTGCTTTCTCTGGTCGCCGCAGAGGCGAACCCCAGTGGTGGGGGTTAGGGCTGGGGCGGGGACCTCTGGAAGCCACTTGAGCCTTCCTGGCTAGGGGCTGTTGCTTTAGGCTCTAAGCCCTTAAGAACGGGCACATTGGGGGTTAGATCAGTGTAAAGGGCCGTGCACGTGCCACTGGAGACTCAGTGGAAAAGGGCTTGTGCGCTTAATGCTGCCTGGTTTTTCCCACAGGTGGGGACTGACCTTACTGACATCGTGGTCCCAAGAAAGATTACCATCCGGGAGCTGGGGGGGTGCATGGGCCCCATCTGGCCCAGCTACTATGGAAATTGCCATTCTCTCCTGGTAGGTTGTGACCCCAAGAACTTGCTTAGACGTCATCTCATGCTGGACGTCACTCCGAAAGGGCTGGAGTGTGGGTTCCTGGGCAGTTGTGCTAGCCGAGAACTTCCTTCTGGGAATCCAGCGTGATCCCTAGTGCACCTGTCCCAGAGCTGGCCTGAGAGCTCCTGCGGGGCTGGCGGGAAGAAGGGTTTCGCTGCCAGTATCGTGCTTGCCGTCTGTGCCCATCCCCTGGCTGGGTTCTGTGCTTATGCTTGACTTCTACATGCCCTGTCCCATCGTAGCAAGGCCCCTGCGGCACATCCTAGGACCCCCTCCTGGGAGAAGTATTGACCACGTAAGTATTCGTATGGGCCGAAACAAGCGACAGCATTACCTCCGCTGACCCCAAAGTGCTTTGTTTACATTTTGTTCTCCTGAGCCAGGTCATGATGCCCGAGGAGGGGGATTTGGGAAGGACAGTCTTCCTCATGGGGTGGCCCTGGTCTGCATTTTTTTCCTCTCTAGTTCATGATGGACGCTGCTAACCCCACTCAGCTGTCTGCGTCCTGCGTGCAACTCCTGGGTCTCCTTTCTGCAGAAGAACTTGCAGAAGCATCGGTCTTGATCCTTTTCAATAAGATGTACGGGTGTCCCCCGCTAGGAGCTTCCTTGGAGCTGAGCCAGGAGGGTGGCTTATGGGGGGAGGTACAGTGGGGGTTGGGATGGGCTTGTGGCAGCTCACCTTGACAGGGCGCTTCCTCTACTCTAGTGATCTGCCCTGTTACATGACCGTGGAGGAGATGAAGTCCTTGATCAGGCTCCCAGACATCATTGCTTCCGCCAGGCAGAACATCAGTACGGTGGAGATCAGCGCTCACAAGGGCACCGGCTTGGCAGAGGTGCTGCGCTGGCTCCAGGACACCCACAGAGCAGACCGCTGACCGCCAGAAGCGCCACTGGCTGGCTGGCCCTGGGGAGGAGGCAGAGAACGGCTCCTTTTGGCCTCCAGAGATCTGTTCTCATCAGGGGCAGAATGGCCGAACAGAAGTCTAAGGGATGGGCTTCTGGCCTGAGTTGCAGTGCTGCATGAACGGAGGAGCCCTGATTCCAGAAACTCCCCACAGTCGGCCTCTGGATGAGATCGTCCCCGGGGCTGGCTGGGTGTCCTACACCCATCCTGGGATGATGCTACTGGCATGTATCCCCTTTCCCAGAGGTGTTTGGACAGCACAGCCCCACAGACAGGGGGTCTCAACACTGGTACAGGCTGATGATGTGACCCCCTCCCCCTCAACTGTGCGAGGCTGTTGTCATAGAGAGAACTGAGCCTGAAGTCAGAATGAGAACAGTGTTTTCATTGGTTCACTCGTTCAGTGCACATTGGTCACCGAGGAGCACAGGGGTCCCACAGGTAGGCGAGAGTGGGGGTGGGGGGGGGCTCTGATGAAGCACAGGAGGTCCTCAGCGCATCCTGACTGCTGCTGAGGGTGTCTGCAGGAGAACAAGGGCGTATTCGGGTCCTGGGGCCTCCATAAGCAATTGCTACCCTTGGTGGCTCAAAACAACCCAAACTTATGCTCAGTTCAAAATCTGATAGCAGGGTGCCAGCAGGATTGATTCCTTCTGGAGGCTCCGAGGGGAATGTGCTCCTTGCTTCTCTTCTGGCTTCTAGCCGCTGCCGGTGATTCTCCACATAACTTGGCTCGGGCTCGTGACTTGCAGAACTGCAGTCTCTGCCTCTGTCTTCCTGTGCTTTTCTCTCCACGCAGGGGCACCGGTCACCGGATGTAGGGCCCACCCTAAATCCCTGATGATCTCTAGGTCCCTAATTACAGCTGCAAAGATCTCTCAAAATAGGGCCATGCTCTCCTGTTCCCAGCATCCCAGGGAGAGGTCTTCATAGGGCTGCTCGGCCCAGGCGGTTGGTTGAGAAGCCCTCTCCTGGGTGTGGCTATACACGTTCTACAAATGGCTTTCTGTCCTACCTGGCAGTGGAGGCCAGCCGGGCTGTGAAGGAATGCTAGAGTCTTACCATCTCCCCTGCATGCAGAGCAGATGTGTTGTGCGGGGTGGGGGGGTGGGGGCATCACATGGGGTGATGCCTCAGAGGAACTCTGGCAGAGACTGTGGGGCCATTGGGGCTCCAGTCCCTCTCCCCCTCTCCCCTCCCCAGCCACCACCGTGTGGAAATGCTCCTCTCTGGGAGGGTCTGCTGTTGCGTGCTCTTGCGCCATGCCCTCTGAGTCACACTGCGCAGCCGTGGATGCCAGTGGCTTCCCTCATGCGGTCCTCACGGATTTCAGACAGCTTGGCACCCTGCATAACCAGCTGTCCCCCAGCCCCCAGCCTGCTTCGGAGAACGTAAGCACAGTGTGCGCTCAGGAGCCAAGCACCTGACTCTGTCCCTAGGGGTGACTCCAAGCTGGGAACTGTCTCAGATTTGGGCCTGGGGACATCTCATGGTAACACTAGCCTGGGCTGAGCTGGTGAGCTCTCAGGACACTCTGACAGGCCTGAGGTGACTGCATCCTTTGAGCTCTGAACCTGGTTTCAAAAGGCAAACCTTCTCCAGCCACAGTCCGCTTCTACCTTCTTGCCATCCTGTCACACCTGGCGATGTGCCCAGGAGTATGGACCTCTTTTGGGGACTGCGTTCACCCCTGGTCTTGCCACCCTGCCCAAGTCCTGGAGTTATAGTGCAGAGAGGGTGCCAACCACTGAAGGGGCGGCCACCGCAGTGGAAGCCAGCACTCCCGAGCACCCAGTGCTGGGGACAGGGCCCCCACCACCCAGAAACATACCGGAGACACTAGCGTTGGTCACAAACTGCTTTGACTCAGCAGATTTTAATTTGGAAAAAACCCAAAAAGAAAAAGCCACAAAACATCGTAAAGGAGTCCACAGCAGCGCACTACCGCGCACCTTCTGTAGGGCCGCCTGGCCAAGGCTGAGGTGGAACAGTCCCCGAGCTGTCCGGGCCTCGGGCAGGAGCCAGGTGCCATCCTCACAAGGACACGAGCACACCGGGAACATCTGCGCACTCCCTCCTCCCACTCTGGCGGTAGGTTCAAAGCTCACCAGGCCCTGCCGCTGGCAGGAATTCCCCATGGAGCCCTTTCAGCCATGGGAAGGTCCTGGGCCAGGGTCCTGTCCTTGCCCTGAAGCTGCCCTCAGACCTGCTCTTCCTTCCCCCAGAGACCTTGAGAACACAAACTTCCTCACAGACCCACCTGGTGTGGGCAGTGTCCTGTCTCCAGATCCCAGTGAAAGCCTGGGTGGGCTCCACCTGCAGGAACAAGACCCCAGGAGCAGGTCGCAGTGGCCTAGATGCTGACCTCAGTCGCCACCCCTGCTCCGGCCCGAGCTTCCAGCCGTCTGCGCCGCTGACCCGCACAGAGCTTCAGCTGTGGATTCGGTCGGGGCTGCAGCGTCTCCAGTAGACAGCACGGAAGAATGGGACTGCGGCATCGTCCTCCCTAAAGCAGCCCTGGTTAGCTGAGCCTGGACCTGTGTATTCAGAACCAAGTTGCGGCGAATGATGGCAGGTGTGCCTGCCAGCTGTGTCCATCCCAAACAGGTGCCGGCCGCTCTACGGGCACCTGGGACAATGCCCCGTGTGAGAAGCCCAGCAGAGGGTCACTCGCAGAAAAGCCATCTAAGGGAGAAACAAACGAGCGCAAAGGCCCGGAGTCCTCTTGCACTGGAGAATGAGGACGTAGGGGGCCTGGGGGTCCCAGCGTGTGTTCCAGGCCATCCACCCACCCTCCCTAAACCCAGGGTGGACGCCCTGCTCTCACCATCACAGATGTGTCTCTGCCTTCTTCCTGGAAGCGAAGTTTGGGGAGCTGGGCAGCAGTGCTGACTGAGCCCCCCGCTGCTGCTGCTTCAGTGCCCTATAGGCCTGCACGGCCCGCTCTCTCTCCTCCCTGATGATCCGCTGTCGGGCCAGTGATGTGCTCAGAGGCTGGGACACGGTACCAGGGCTCAAAAGCATCCTCAGCATCAGCGACTTCTTCCCAGGCTAAAGAACAGAGATGGACGGGTGAGGCGCAGTTCAGGAAGGAGGGGAGATAGCAAAGGGCCCAGGTTGGTCCGAGAGCTGCATGCGGGGTGAGAACGTGGCACTCTGCGCGTATGCCCAGAACAGGGGCCCCGGGAGGACATCCAGGGCAGCTGTGGCTGCTTACCTGCCCCGTGGGTGTGCTCGTCCTGGGCTGGGCAGTCAGCTCTGGGGGCTGCAGGGCAACCTCGCCAAACTTCACTGTGTCTGGAGGGGCAGAGGCACAAAACTGATGCCTCTGGCCCCCACGGTCCCCACGGCCACGCATCCGCTGCTCCTACCGAGGTACAGGTGCCCGGGGCGCACACGATGGCTTCAGGAAGACCTACCTCGGAGTAGTTCCCGCTCCAGCCTCTCTGCTGCCTTCTCCTCCTTCCGCCGCCGGACCCTCTCCAGCCGCCGTTTCTGGAACCTGGGGAAGAACACACAGTGCCCTTCAGATTCTCCAAGTCTCGTCTCACGACACTCAGAAAGCAGAGGTCACCCCTGCCCAGGAGGGTGCCCCACGGCAGCCCAGCAGGCTGCCCCCCACAGCTGTGCACGCAGGACAGCAGTCCCACAGGGTTCCAAGGCCGCATTCTCGGGGCGACGGTGTCTGGAGACATTGTGGGTTGTCACAGCAGGGTTGGGGGTTGCTCCCGGCGCCTCAGGTAGAGATTAGAGGCCCAGCTGTCGTCCCACACCCGCTGCCGCACGGAGCGGCCCCACCACAGTCAGTCATCGGCCCCACAGGCCGATTGTGCTGCCACTTCTGAAGGGCCTCGCGGAGCAGCACGGCATCTAGGAGAGGCCTGTGGCTCCAGATGTGGCATGCTTCAGGTTTCCTGCGATGGGCTTTCCGCCACTGGGCCTGACCAGAGTACGAAGAGCGCTCAGATGCGAGCAGTGCCGTGGGGCTACAGACCAGCTCCAGCTCCCACGCCTGCAACAGAAACTTCTGCTGGAAGCTTGGATCCACTCATCTCAAAAGCTGCAGCTGTGGCAGAAGCATCTCAAAAAGCCCTTGTTTGTTGACACCAGCTCACAGGCCCAGGGAGGTGGCACAGGGCTTCCTTCCCAGACTTCTCCAGGGCTAGGGGGGCAGGGGCGCTGCAGCTGGCAGTGAGCTCCCTTCTGGTGCAGTCTGCTATCCTCAGGAGCCCTGCAAGGGCCTCACTGGGGCCCCCGCTGGAGATGCCAGTATCCCCACTTTATAGATGAGGCCCCAGAGCTGAAAAGTTGTGTGTACAGCACAGCTGAAGGCCTCACACTTTTTTCAGGGCCATGACCCCAGTCCAGGTCCTCAGAGAGGAGGTGCCGTCAGCTAGTCAGAAGTGGGGGTAACCCCACAGCTGCAGGGGATTCCCCAGGGGCCAGCAAGCCTTCCTGAGGGACCTTCAGCCTCGTCTTTTTCCCCCTTTCTATTGCAACTAGCCAGGATGGACAACGGGGCCTTGACCTCATCTGGTTCTTGGGCTCCCTTGATGCCTTTTCAGAGAAATGTGAAGATAAAGCTAGATCATCAGAGTTCCATGGGTTCAGAGGCTCCCTGAACCCCCAAGGTTGAAAAGCTCTGATGTAGGGCGCCTGGGTGGCTCACTGGTTTAAGCCTCTGCTTTTGGCTCAGGTCATGATCTCAGGGTCCTGGGATCAAGGCCCACATTGGGTTGTCTGCTCAGTGGGAAGCCTACTTCCTTCTCTCTCTCTGCCTATTTGTGATCTCTCTGTCAAATAAATAAAATCTTAAAAAAAAAAAAAAAAAAAAAAAGCTCTGACGTAGAGAAAACCACTCAGCTACTGACCAGGTTTTCAGTTCCGTGCTCTCCGTGAATCATGCGGTGCGATGGGGCTCCCCCAGCAAGGAAACTATTGCTGCAGAGAACAATCATGGGGTCCCTACCCCAACCCACTCACGCTTTCTTTCGTTCCGACTTCTCCTTCTTGGCAGCTTCCTGCACCTCGGGCTGCCGGGCCACCTGGTTCTTACTAAGGAAGAGCACGTGCTGGGCCTCCTGCTCCATTCGCTGGATGTAGGCCCCATCAGACTCCCACTTCCTCTGCCTGAATTTGGGGACAGCGATGTCTGGCTCCGCTCCCTTTGCTTCCTTCTCTAATGTCTTCCTGAAGGCCAGCTGGGCTGAGGACAAAGAGAGAGGTCAGGGGATATAGTGCCAGGCTGGCCGGCTCAGTTCCCTGCCTGGGGCCACAAGGAAGGAAGACTAGACTCAGGTCAGGGCAGCCCAACTATAGCAGCCGGAGAGTCACGATGCCCAGCTCCGGCGCCCGTGCGGGTGGGAGCCCTGGCCCACTGCTGCACATCACAGGTGTCCACCATGGCTAGGTCAAAAAGAAAACCAAAAAGAATCTAAATGTTATTTAATCCTCAAATGGGGGACTAGCTGAGTAACGAACCCTACATTCACACGAAGAATTCGCTGCACACACCCGGAACATTAAGCACTGCATAGAATGAACATGTAGCTTTCCCATCATAAGTCTGTGAAAACGAGGAGAATATTTCAGGCAAGCACAGCAGAAGATAAACAGTGTTTTCTTTCAGGGCGGAAGAGCAGGATTCAAAGACAGGGAGGGAGGCTGTGTTGTACCTCGTACCTTGCACCACTGTTTGCTTTACCAGGGATGTGAGTTTGTCTCAAATCACCAAAAATGAGAGCCCGCCCAGAAAAGCAGAGTCCAAACTGTACCACCTTCCAGTGGGGCCAGTGTGCACGCTCTACTTCTCACCTTCCCTGCCTGTCACCATCTCTTCGGTAGTCACATAACCCCCAACGAAAAGCATGAGGTTTATAAAGAAGTTATAAAACTCATGTTTGTTAAACAAATGTATATACACAAAACACCAACATGCCAGACTCCATTCCCCGAAATGCCCCAAGTGTTATCTCTGGCACCCAACCGGCCTTGGGTGAGGCGTTTGGAAAGGTGAGTTTTTCAGGGGGGGGATCAAGTCCCTCGTTAACCTCCAGAAAACATCCACTTCTCTCCCTCGTCGTTTCTGTACTCCAGTCTAAAAAACGGCCTTCTCACTGGCCTGCCGTGTCCACTCCCTAAATTGTTACCTGGGGATCTTCTCTCAAGGTCGTTCTGAATCCACCATCCCTTCCGACGGATCTCCACTGGTTTGGGAGGGCAATCAACAATGCTCAGGAGGCCCCCAAACCACACTGCCACCTGCTGCCGGTGCCCTCCGTGGCCCTGGTGACCCCAGGCTTGAGTCAGTACTGCACAAGCTCAGGCACCTTCAGACCACCGGGTGCTGCCCAAACCATGATTAAACATCTAGGCAACTAGTGGGATTGGGGCACCCAAAGCTATATCCCCACCCAGCATGAACCTGTCTTGTTACCTTGTTTCTTCCTCTTTTTGTTACTGATGGGATTTTTCATCTCCTGGCGGCTCCTCATAATCTCCCGGAGGCGGAAGGGGATTTCCTGTTCATCCTGGTTCTTGGGCTTGCAATTCACTTTCTTTTTTTCTTTGCTGGGAGCGAGAATAGGAGGGTGAGACGCGTTCTAAGTTCGGCCTAAGCAGAATCCGAGACACTGAGGCTGGGCCTGGAAGGCGAACCTGGCGGGCCACGCTGGCTGCCGGGGGTCCAGGCGAGAGAGCATCCTCACTGGAGACTGCCCCGAACTGGGTTCTCGCAGGACGCAAGGGTGAGGGCCGCTCCCGGAGCCCCGGCCGCAGGGGCCGCAGCCTGGAAGGGGGCTAGGGCCATGACTGGGACTCTCACGCCTCCGGTGACCTGGCCGATCCTCCCGGGCACCCACGGCCCGGACAGAGAGGGGGGCCGGATAAGGACACGGCGGCGCTGAGACCTACCTGCGCGGTCCAGGCCACGGCGCTGGGCGCGGCTCTCCCCGCAGCTGCTGTTGCCGCCCCTGCGGCCGCCCAGGACCCCCAGGCCCCGCCCGCCCCACGGGCGCAGCCCCTCGCCGCCCGGGTCCCGCCACCCGCATGCCGGGTGCTCCTACAGTAAGCTACTTCCGCCCTTCCGCACAGTCCCGCCCCACGACCGCCATTTCCGCTTCCTGTGCTCAGCCCTGCGCCCATTGGGGGCGGTGCTGCTCCCTGGCGAACCGGAATTGGCCAGAGCGGCCGCCCTTCACGCCGCGGGGAGGGGCGGGGCCCGGGGCTGCAGCGCGCAGGCGCCCGGGCCGGGCAGCGGGTGATGCTGTTTCGGAGCTTGGTTGGGGGAGGCCGGACGATGGTCGCCGCTGCCCGCGGTCCGGCAAGTACCAGCGGGGCGGGGACCGGGCGCGTTCGGGAGGCGGGGGCCCGGGAGGGACCGGCGATTCCCGGCCTGCGCCGCCTGCTGTCGTTCCTGTCCCGGCCCCGGCTCCGCGGGAAGGGCCGCCCTGAGCTGGGCCCGCTGTGTGCAGCCCCTCGGGGAAGCCTCAGTGGACCAGGAGCTCGTCTTCCTCGCAGGAGTAAGGCCCAGTGAATAAGTAAGGTCAGGGCGGTGGCCGTCCTTGTGGGGGCCCCGGACACCGTAGAGCAGGGGACAGGACGCCGGCCGGAGACAGGAGGGAAGGCTGCCCGCCGGGTCTGGGCTTGGGGGAGCGCTGCCCTCGGAATCTCTGAGGCATGACCCAGGAGGGAGACAGGGAAGAAGGGGGATGCCGTCAGTCAGGATGGTCAGAGGGGAGGCGCGCCGCTGCACGGGTTGCAGGGGGAGAAGCCGCAGTCCACAAGGTTCCACCCCGCCCCACTTCTGCCCAAAGAGGTGGGAACCCCCACGGGTCTGCTGGAGTGCGCACCCAGTGCCTGCCTCTGAACCCAGCGTTTCTCCAGCCCTTACATCCACAGGGGAAACCGAGTCTACAGGTGCAGTAACTTGTCTAAGGTCTCTTGGGCAATGAGGAAGCGGAGAAGCATCCGGAGCCAGTGACAGGAGGCTGAGATCTCCCTGGAGCTGGGGGCCGCAAGGCCTTACCAGCATCTGTCTTCTTAGGGTCCACGTGGACTCTCCAGCTGGAACCAGTGCCGAAGGCTTCCTGGAGGCGGCAGCATTCTTCACCGGCGGCATGCCTGGGTCCGAGCCCGTGAAGGCCACAGACATTTCCAGAAGGACCATGTAGAGGGGGGCTCTCAATCAGGTGCCAAGGGCACCAGGCAGCCCAAGGCGTCCGTGCCTGGGGGGGGAGTCCAGGAACCCCTGTACCCCCCGCCGCCTGACCTCCAGCCCCCCACAAACTGCTGCATGAGCGGCTGTCCCAACTGCGTGTGGGTGGAGTACGCCGATGTACTGCTGCGGCACTACCAGGACGGCGGGGAGCGGGCACTGGCAGCCCTTGAGGAGCACGTGGCCGACGAGAACCTCAAGGCCTTCCTCAGGATGGAGATCCAGCTCCGAGCGAGGAGTGGAGGCTGAGCCGACTTGCCCGACGCCAGTTCCACCCTCCTCCTCCCTCCTCAGGGAACAACATGGCCCTTTCGACTGGGACGAGTTATTTATTGACCTTATCTGAGAATAAATAAGTGTCTGTGGTGGTTAGACCGGAAGCTTCTGTGGTGTTCTCTCCAGGGCTTATGTTCCATTGTCAAAGAAAGCGTGTGCAGCTTTGCCCTTGAACTTTTATTGAGAGCCTACAGCTTTTACCAGCCTGTAAGGGTGAATTAACCTACTGGCAAAGGCCTTGGCGGGCATGAGCCCCTGTAGGCACCCCTGGGAGGGCCCCGTTCTTCCAGCTGCAGGACTCCCTGGGGAGACACCCATTCGCCAGCCAGCTAGAAGGATGTAGATCAGCCCCCGGGGCCTGAGCTTGCAGGCCTTCCAACCCACTGAGACACAATGAGGCAATTGACTGGGGTGTAAGGGCCCGGAGGCCTCTAGCATCAGCCCTAGAATCAGCCTCCCGGCACTAGCTGGGCCCTTGGCTGCAGACCCGGCCGCAGGACCGTTCAGCCCGGGAAGACCTTTCTCTTAGCGCCCTCACTGCCCATCCGCATCCCCTGCTCACCCCCATCATGGAAATTGTCCCGTCTTATCTCCCTCCCAGCAATTCCAAGTCCTGATACTAGTGGCCTGGACGGGCCAGGGGTTAAAGGAACTTGTGTATGTTTTATCTCTCCTCATTTAAAGAAAAAATTAAGATTGCAGCATGAATTCATGAGAGGTTTGAGATGATAAATAGGCCTTCCCAGGTAGGGGCCTGTAATGTGAAGCTGGCTATCACACAGAGACGTGTGGGTGAGAGAACAGAAGCAAAGCGCAGTGCCTAGTTAGACACCCGTGGTTCAGGCTGTCTTTGTGGATGGCTGCGTGCCCTCCAGAAACAGGGCTTATGGTGACCCATGTCTATTTGGCTGTATCTCAGAGCATCTCATTGAATGTATCCACATACCGATTCAAAAACGTCCCAGAGGGGCGCCTGGGTGGCTCAGTTGTTGGGTGTCTGCCTTTAGCTCAGGTCATGATCCTGGAGACCCAGGATTGAGTCCCACATCGGGCTCCCTGCTCGGTGGGAAACCTGCTTCTCCCTCTCTCACTCCCCCTGCTTGTGTTCCCTCTCTAGCTGTCTCTGTCAAATAAATAAAATATTTTTAAAAATTTATTTTAAAAAAAAGTCCAGAAAGAGAAAAGATTTTCTCAAGGGACAATAGCAAAGCTTGGCAGGCTCTTAGGCTCTCTGAAGGGGTGGCTTATCTCAGAGACGTGGAGGTTTTCTGCATGTACTTGGGTGCACACACACGTACACATCTGAAGGACCCTGAGTCAGCCCTGCTGCGGAATGCAGGAGTCACAGTGAAGTCCTGTCTCCAGGGGCAGCTGCTGACCTTGCTCCTTGCAGTGAAGCGGGCTCCTCCCCCACGCAGCCCACGGCCGGCAGGGACGCCCAAGCGGCACCCGCACCAAGCTCGCCATCGCTCATGCAGGTGTGGGTCTTGTCCGCTTGTTGGGTTGTTTCCCAGGCGCCGGCTGACCATCTGTGACGTGTCTGGCCCTGGGCTAGAAGCTGGGGTCTGGTAGAATCGTCCACTGTGTTCCACTCTAACATGGGAGACGGAGGTTGGCACCAGAGTTATCCGGGTGCATGACTATGAGCGTGATCAGCTTCCAGCTGCCGTGAGGTCCTAGGAAATAGGCATCCTGGTCTAGCCTGAGGGGTTTCCCTGAGGAAATGATCTTGGGACAGAGCCCTGAAGTCCCGGGAAGAGGGAGCCGAGGGAGTGAGGAGAGGTGCACAGTACACCAACAGAGCAGCAGGTGCAAAGATCCTGGGGTGGAGGAAGGGGCTGGGAGCATGGAGGACAAAGCAGAGGGATGAAAGGTGAGGTCAGAGAGTTAGACAGTGGCCAGAGTACACAGGACTCTGGGGGCTGTGAGGCAGGTTATTTAGAGGTCGGAGAACTGAAAGTGGAGAGACCCAGGACATAGCCAGGGCAGTTTCTTCTTCGTTTCCAAGACAAGCAGCTTCAGGAAGGAGTCTTGCCCCCGTCCAGCGGTTTGTGATAGCACATCCCACTGCATCCCGACCCGTCCCCAGGCCCTTGCCCTCCCCTCAGCCCCTTCCCTCATCGCCCTCCTGCCACCCTCCTGAGTGGCCCTGACAATCTCATTAGTGTCATGTCAGGGGATTGTCCTAATCAGCTTACCCAAAAGCAGGATAAATACCCAGCCGGCCCCTTGCTGGGCGATGCCTGGACACCCACACCCGCGGCCCTGAGACCGGCCCAGTGCTTGGTGAGTACTGACCTCCCTCAGTGCCTTTCTTGGTGGCCACTCACCCAGGGGGGCTGGGTACCTGCACAGAGGGTGGGGAGTCAGTGGGCTTCTCACCACCACACTGACGGCAGCATCTGTAGGAGTTCTGTCCACTGTCTTGGTCTGGGGGTTTCCCCGCCGGTCACTGCAGTACCCCCGTATCAAAGGATGGTTGCAGGCAGTCCCAGGGCCAGCGATGCTCTGCGCACCTTGGGCCATGCACTCTCAGCCAGCCTGAGTGGCCATCAGCCAGAGATGGGGACTGCGGCCGGGGCCGCTGGGAGAGCTTGGCTGAGGTTCCCACGAGGCCAGCATCTGACGGGGAATTCCGTCCAGGTCAGCGCCGCACACACCGGGCCCATGGCGTGGGACTGGGGAGGGGGTCTGGCTGGGCTGTACCATCTAGGCTGTGAGGGGTGGGCATGATGGGGTCTGAGCAGCTGGGGCCACCAGGCCTGCCTCAGGTCACCTTGGACCCCGCATACATCCTCCTGGCCGCTGCAGGGTGTGGCACGGAGGGTGAATGGAAGGAAAGGTCTGTGGTGGGGTGCACCTGACCCCGGGTGCCCACCCCTACCACCTGGCCTGCCTCGCCCGCCACTCGGGTCAGCCCTGACGCTGTAGCCAGCAGCTGGTGGTAGGCCAGGGCTGGATTCAGGCATGGCAGCCCACAAGACCAGAGCAGCAAAGGGGGCCCAGGACGTGGTGCCTGGGGCTCCTGTCTGCATCCTGTGCTAAGCCCCAGAACCTTCTAGGCTCATGCTCACGCAGCCAGGAGGGATTAGACTTGCCCTGTCGCGCTAATAGGCTTAGGGGAAGCTGACTTGCCCTTGAGCAGGGTCAATGGGGCTTAGGGCATCCAGGGAGAGGCAGAGGGGAGGTCACCCTGTGCAGCGGGCCCAGGCTACCAGCAGGTGACACTGGTGCCCAGGACCGGCTGCAAGCACAGTCAGTGGCTAGGGGATTTACCAGTAGAGGGAAGAAACTGCAGGAGGGTGTGGGGGTAGGGGCGGGTTGCAAAGCTCAGCGTGGGATGTCTGAGATAGGCCCCTCCCTGCCGGGCACCCTCCCTTCCATTTCTCTGTCATGTTTCGTTGGCATGGCTAGCCCAGCATGCTGCCAGGAATGAGGCTGAGTGTCCCTCCCTCCAGGGCTTGGGGTGGGGCCCTCAGAAGGGGAGATAGCCAAGGGGGTGCCCCTGGGGGGCCGCCAGTACTCTCCTCCTGCCTAGCCCCTGCCTGACCCACATGGAGATGGTGGGGGGCCATCATCGAGGTCATGCTCAGGGCCCCCTGGGCTTCCTGTTTCAGGACTTCTGCTGGGTTGAGACCTGCAAGGAAGGCAGAAGCAAGGGGGCTGACTGGGCCCCCCACCAGCCTGGTGTGCCCCCAGCCCACGGCGTGAGGGGGTCTAGAAGCTAAAGGTGGCCGTGGGGTCTCTGCCAGCCTGGCCATGAATCTGGAACCACCCAAGGCCGAGATCCGGTCAGCCACCCGGGTGATGGGGGGACCCGTCACTCCCAGAAAAGGGCCCCCCAAATTTAAGCAGCGGCAAACCAGACAGTTTAAGAGCAAGCCCCCCAAGAAAGGTGTCCAAGGGTAAGTGGAGCTGGTGGCGGGCCCCCCGTGAGCTACGCGGGAAGGGGGGGCTGCGTTAGAGCATGGGGCTCGGCCACCCTTTCTCGGCTGAGGTTGTTCCCAGGGCCTGAGGGTCCCCCATTCCTCAGCACGGGCGGTGGGAGGGCTCAGGGGCTCCTGTCACCTTCTACCCGTTACTGCCAGATGGGTCTGGAGACCATGCTTGCGGCTACTTAGGGCTCAGCCACAGCCCTCCCGCCAGCATGCGTCCCTGCGCACAGCCGGGGCGCGCTGGCTGACCCAGGGCCTGCGCTCAGAGCACCTGCGCCCCCACGCACACCAGGTCCCCTCTTCCCGGCCACTGGCCCTGACCACTCTGTCCTGCAGGTTTGGGGACGACATCCCTGGAATGGAAGGCTTGGGAACAGGTATGATAGCTGCCAGGGTCTTCCCAGGTCCCCCCCACTCTCCCGCCTGTCTGTGTGCCTGGGGCCCCAACCTTCCTCTGCTTTCTCCGGCCAAAGCTTCCCTAGAGCACCGCCCCACGCCTGCCCTTCCTTCTATGCCCCAACCTCAAGCTTCAGGCCTCACCGAGGTGGGACGGCCCCCATGGAGTGGGCTCCCCGGGTACTTGGAGGGGCTGGAAAGTAACAGGGAGGCCTTGCTGTCCCCCTCGCTCCTCCCTGGCATGCCACATCCACCCTCTAACACGACACCCTCAGGCTGGTGTGCCTGGGAGGAGGGCTCTCCACCCAGGACTTCTGTTCTCACCACTTGGGGTGTAAACAACATGGCCCAGAGGGAGGCCCCTGGGGCTGGGAGCCTCCCGATGCCACTGTTCCTTCTCCTGCAGACATCACGGTCATCTGCCCATGGGAGGCCTTCAACCACCTGGAGCTGCATGAACTGGCCCAGTACGGCATCATCTAGTCCCAGTGCCGTCCCCCTGCTGCCCAGTACAGCATCGTGTAGCCCCCGCCCCAAGCCCCAGCGCCGCCCCCTGCTGCCAGCTCCCACCCCTGCGGGTGTCCAGATTGCCCAGTTTGTGTCTGGAGACCCTCGCGGGGTGGCAGCGTCAGGCCCCCAGGTAGCAGAGCCCTCCAGCTCCCTGTAGGACACCTTAGGGACGGTCAGCTTCCAGAAACACTGGCCCACAGACCTGTTAGGACTGGAAAGCCAGGGCAGGGTCTCCCAGGAATGTCCCTCACAGCCCACTCTTGTCCCACTGTCTGGTGATGAGAACAAGCTCCCCTCACTAGCCCTTCCCTGCTGCTGCCCTTGGGGTGGGGGTGGGGGGAGTCCTGGTGCCATCTGCCCAACACCCCTCCAACCCCCTCACTGGCAGGAAACGCCCTTCCCAACGTGGCCCACACTTGCTGTTCCTATTTCAAAATAAAATTCGCATGCCCCCGCTGCCTAGGCCGGAGTGTAGGTGTGGGTGGGGGCAAGGCTGGAGGGCGTGGGTCTCCAGCAGGAGCCGAAGGAAGAGGCTGCAGGGTGGGGGGGCAGGAGCGGCCTGGCCCGGCTGAGAGGGAAGGAAACCCCCTAGATGCTGAGTCTGGGCTTGTGGAGGTGGGGGGCCATGCAGCCAGGCCAGCCAGGCTGGGGGACAGCTGCGTGCTTGCCCAGCCCCTGGAGCCTGCGGTCAGGGCCCAACAACAGCTCCTGCCGGAAGGGCTCGCTCAGCCCCGCCTCACAGGAGGAAACAGGTGCAGAGAGATCAGGGAACTCGCTTAGTGGCCTAGCCAGGTTGTCCTTAGCTGTCCCCTACCACTGGCCAGGCGCCCACCGGTGACGCAGCGGTTCCACGCGGGAGGCCGTCCCCAGGGAGCTCGGGCACACCTGCGCGCACAGGCCTAGTGGACCTGTCCCTAGCGGCAGTCCCTGGCCGGGAGCCCGCCAAGTGTGTCCATGTGGACCAGCTCCATCTGTGGGGCCCGTTCGCACAGCAGGGACCATTCAAGTGATTCTCAGGAAGGGCCCTCTGGGATCCCATTCATGTGAAAGTAACCCAAGGCGATGAAGGCCGGTCGGGGTGCCGCCGGGGAGGAGGCGCAGCAGCCCACGGCGTCCGGCTCTTCACCTGGCCGCGGGGCCGGGCGGTTCCCAGAGGCAGGAGTGCCTCACGCTGCCCGCTGAGACTGGTTCATTTACCTTACGAATGCTACACTCGCTAAGATTTATTCCCACCTGCGCCTTGCCCTTGGCCACCACAATGGACGGGAGAGGGCCACAGGGGTGGGCCTCAGCGGTGGGGTCAGAACAGGGGTCAGAGGCAGCAGAGGGGTGCAGAGCTGGAGGTTGGAGGCCACCGTCAGAGCTGTAAGTTGAGTTGGGGCTTGTCCAGGCCTCACAGTCCTGTCCTCTCCCCACCGGCCAGGCCACGGGCGGCTTATGCAGGCCACACGGTGTTGGCAAGGGCTCCGTGGTGGAGAGCAGAAGTCTCCGAGAGAGAGTGAAATAGGGGGTGGTACAGGGACGCAGGTGGGTACGTCCTGCCGTCCAGGAAAGGGGCCCCTGGGGGCGGGAGGCCCAGCAGGTGCAGGAGGCCAGGGTGTCAGAGATGCAGTGTGGTTACTCTGCCACCTTCCCTGGGGGTCCCACGGGGCTGTCAGCCTTGGGACAGTTTGGCAGGGGACCCCGCGGTTCTGGGGCTCCCCTCCACCCCCCGGCGGACAGCCAGGGCCCTCAGCAGCCGGGCAGCCAGCAGGAGCTCCACCCCCTGGACGGCCACAACCGCGATGGTGGAGGTGCCCACAGCCCAGACGGTCCTACGCAGCCACCTTCGGAGTGGAGGGCCGCAGCCCCCTGGATGCACCCGGCCCTGAGTGGCAGCCTCATCCGGGCCCAGAGCTCCGAAGCCACACTGGTCACCGCCAGCCGCGCCGTCTTCCCTGATGTTGGCGCAGCAGGAAGCGGGGAGGCCGCAGGCCTGGCCCCCAGGGGAGCTGCAGTTGAAGGACCTATAAGGGCATATCTGGCATCGGTTTGGAGGGCAGGGCCCGCGGTTCCAATACCCGGTGTGGAAGGGTCTCTCGCCGACCCTTCGAACGGCCATGGCCGCACAGACACACACACACCAGGGCACACACACTAGCCAGCTGCCAGTAACTGATCCTGGCCCACAGTACCCTCTGCACGAGCGGGCCAATGGCAAAGCCTGTTGGCTGGAAGGGATATGTTTGGTGACACAGTTGAAGGGGAGATAAGCATCTGAGGGGGGATGGGGACCAGCCAGCCTTGACCATAGGGGCTGCTGAGGGGATCTGAGCCACCGTGCCCAACGGCGGGTCGTGGCGGGAGGGTGAGGGGCAGCGTGGGCAGCCACAGGGCGGGAGGGAGGCTTGCTCTCCCCCTGGCCCCCAGCTCCACACAGCCTCCAAGTGTCCCTGGCCCTTGACTGGGGTCCATGCCCCTGCACCTGCCCTCCCTCACAGGCAGGCTCTCATCCCCCCGGAGAGTGGGCCTCGCGAAGGCAAGCACTCAAAAGCCACAAGGATGGGGCGCCTGGGTGGCTCAGTGGGTTAAACCTCTGCCTTCGGCTCAGGTCATGATCTCAGGGTCCTGGGATCAAGCCCTACATCTGACCCTCTGCTCAGCAGGGAGCCTGCTTCCTCCTCTCTCTCTGCCTGCCTCTCTGCCTACTTGTGATCTCTCTGTCAAATAAATAAATAAAATCTTTAAAAAAAAAAAGCCAGCAGGATGGGTGACCACGTGACACCACAGGGGCTGCCGCCAACCCAAAGTCACACACAGCCCCCGAACGGGAACACCCATGTGGACGCTTCTAGAACGCCTGTTTTCAAGTCTCTGCATGGCTCCCTCGCTCGTGGTCAGTTGTCCTCCAGCGGAACATAAAAGATACAGCACCCAGTGAACAGACGATGCTTCCACATGTGCACGCACACACACCCGTATGCACACACACAGACAAGTATGCACATGCGTGCACACGCACACAGAGACGCCTTCACACGCACACGCTGTGGAGGGAGAACTGTGGCGTCCAGAACGATGTCCCCACTCAAGTGCACTTGACATGGACATGTCTTGTACGGTGACCTCACCAAAAACACTCCCCAAAGTGACTTTCAAGGTCTGCTGGCTCAGCTTCTGCACTATGATCCCTGCACCTGGTCCTGGTCGGAGGGGGCAGAAACGCGGGGGGCCCACATGTGTGCACGGGCATGTGTGCACACGCTCGTGTGTGTGTACGAGTGAGCGTGTGTGCAGGTGAGTGCATCCGTGTGAGTGTCTGTGTGGTCGTCTGCCGGCCGCTGGGGACTCCCCCTCCCCCGTGGGCTTGGGGACTCACAGGCTCTGCATCCAGTCCCGGGAGGAAGACACCCCGCAGCACTGCAGCCCCCGCTGCACCTGGTCAATGAGGAAGCGCAGGTCCGGGTCATCCTGATAGTGGGTGATGGCCATGCGCAGGGTGGGGTCCAGGCCATCCTGCAGTGGGCCCCAGAAGGCCACCAGCAGGGCCCCCACCAGAGCCTCCAGCGCCAGGAAGGCGACGAGACCCCCAGAGAAGCAATGCAGCAGGCACACATTCTCGCAGAGGGCGCCCAGGCAGCCCGCCAGGCTCACGGCACTGACCGCCAGGCCCCCCAGCACCAGTCCCAGCAAAGGGTCTTTGGGCAGGGCCTCCCCCCCACTACTCCCCAGAGACCCCTTGACAGCCAAGCCCCAGAGCCCAATGGCCAGGGCCAGCAGACCGAGCAGAGAGAAGAGGAAGTTGAAGAGGAAGGTCAGGTACTTCAGACAGCTGCTTCCCAAGGGGAGAGAGGAGGCCGGGGCTCCCTCAAGGCCTGCCCTCCACGCCTGGTCCTCTCGGGGTGCCGGACCTGGGCGGCTTGACGTGAGTGGGCTGCTCCCAGGGAGGGGCTCCTCCCAGCACCCCGTGCCCTGTGGAGGAAGGAGGGACACACAGAGAGACCTCACCCGCGGGATGGAAGAATCAACAGGGAGGTCACCTCCTCGTGGTCGGGGTCAGAGCCCGGCAGCAGGCTGGATGGTGGACAGAGAAGGGGAGGCTTGGAGACCTGAGATGGCCAGGGATGGACTCGTCGGCCTCCAGGCTTGGCACCCGGCCAGGCAGCAGGGGGAGGGGACCGGCCTGTCCCCTGTAGAATGGAGGGACGCCTGCACCCCGCCAGTTGGCGGTGGAGACTAAGGCGATCCCCTCTGCGTGATGGAGGACACAGGCCCTGCCGCGAGGAGGGGGCAGGCGATCCGAACTGCACCCGTGTGAGGAGGGGCTTCCCCAGGCAGAAGGGCTGGCCCAGGGGACTGCCCGTTCTGCTTCCCCTTCTCTGACCAGCCCCAGGGTCCCGGGACCCGTGCAGTCGGCCCTGCTCTCTGAGTGCAGACTCCGCGCTGGGCCAGCTAGCCTCCCAGCGCAGCGAAGGGCGGCCAGTAGACCAGGGCTCTGTGGGAGCCAGGGCTTTCCAGGGGGCCCTGCCTTGCCTTCCGAGCAGGAAGAGCAGGACGCTCAGCCACGCTCTGGGGCACTGGTCATACCAAGCAAGGAAAGTAGAGACGAGACGTGCCGACCCATCCCCCGCCCTGCGCATTCCCCGGAGGAGTGGCTGGTGAAGTCCAGGTTTGGAGAAGCTGCTGACTCTGTCCCGCGTGCTCCTCTAGCAGACAATCTCCATTTCAGATCTGCTTGTCCCCACCCCAGCCCTCTCCCCCTGCAGGCAGGTGTGGGGCAGACTTCTGTCCTCTCCCTGCAAGGAGAGGGATGGTCTGCCCTGGAAATCTGGGAGGAGAGTTAAGCAGCTGTGGCCCCACACCTAGGCAGGGCCTCCCTTCCAAACCAGTTTACCAGGAAGAAGCTATCCTCCACTCCCCACATCCAACTCCACCTTGAAACCTCATTCGCTGTGAACTTGGAGGAGAGGAAAGGAGTATTTATCAGCCCCCTGGACCCCGACAGTCAATGGGAGCAAAAGGCCAGGCTGCTGGGCCAGGCTGGGGGGGCTGGGGCCACAGAGGCTGTGGGCATGGGTCACGAGGCTCTCCCGCAGCGGTGGGGAGGGAGGGCGGGATGTTGGCCTTCAGCGCCTCCGAGCCCGAGCTCCCTGTCTTGGTCGCAGAACCCCGGGCTGCAGTGGGGAAGGGGCAAACGGGCAAGAAAGCCAAGAGCTCACAGGTGGAGGTGGAGGGGCAGGACACGAGCAGCGCTGAGGGCCCCGTGGGCACGTCCCGGGGTGTGTGCTTTTCTCAGAGTGTGGATGCACCCCACCCCACGTCACACACAGGGGCAAGGGTAGGAAACATTTCCGAGTTGGGGCAAGGTGCTGGGTGAGGATAAAGCACCTGATTAGTGAATCCCCCATCCTAATCCTAGCTCCTGGGGGGGAGTCCACCTACTGGCTAGCCCCCGCACACGGCAAGGCTCAGGGTGGGGCCCTCCGAGGGCCTTGGGGTGCAGACCTTGCCCGTGGTGGCTGGGGGAGGGGTTGGGAGGCCACCAGGGCACCGGCGTACCTGGGCCAGCAGGGGGCGCCTCTCTCCCTCCTCCATTCTGCACCAGGACAGGTGTGCGGGTCCTCGGCCTGGCATCTCTAGCCGGGACACTGGAGCCCGTCAGCCGTCCAGCCTGCTCTGCACCCCAGGGCCGGGTGAGCTGTAAGCGGAGCCAAGACGCCACAGTCACGACCAGGTCATGTGAGGCGTCACACTGGAGGGCTTAAGACGGCCCCCGCTTGTGGAGACGCGGACCATCCCTCTTGAGGGCAGAGTTTCAGCCTCGCTCGGTGGATTCCCTGGACTCCGGGCAGGCATGACGTGGGTGCGGCTGCCCCCCTCCCCCCCCGTGGCCACTACTGCAGGGCCCTCCTGCGGGCCTCGGCCTGGCGGGCCCAGCCGTTGCTCTGCAGCTCACCCGGGACATCACAGCCCTGAGAGCTGGCTCAGGGCAACCGTCCGGGAGACCCGCCACGCATGCCAGGTCATCCCCCCATTCAGTCACTGTAGGAATGGGACAGCCTTCCCCTGGCCAGATCACTCCTTCCTGGTTTTGAGGACGTGGGAACCTGCGTAGTCCTGAGCTGGCCTCTGTCACAATCAGCGATGTGCCCTGGTCCTCGGAAGGACCCGGGCCACGCAGCTGCCCTGCACACAGCGGTGCCCAAGGCCCTCCGACCCTGTCCTGTGCTCTCCTGTCCTGTGGGGCAGTGGGGAGGAAGACTCAGGGCAGATCCCCACCCACTTCCAACGCTTCGAGAACACGGGCACACACGCCTGCCCCGTGCCTTTGTGATGCGGGAGGTTACGGCACGAATGTCAGTCTCTGGCTCCTGGGGAACTCTGGAGGCTGTGGGGGCCCTCTGTGCATGTTTTCATGGTAGGAGAAGGGGAAGGGAGCCTCCTGGGCGAGGCCACGTGCCCAGCCTGTCTTCACCTTCCTCTCCCCAGCTGTTCCTTGGCTTCTTTTGCCTGGTGTTTGGGCCCGAGCCCCCTTTCCTCACTTTACCCGCCAGCTTACAATCTGGCCACATGGGCTGCTTGCTGGCCCGAGACAGCCCAGCACCCATGTGCCCTCGGCCTTTGCAACCCCTGAAATCTCCTCCGTGTCCACCTCCAGACTGCATCCTGCCCTGCAGGGGGAGGCCTCCCCCCTTCTTTCAGAGACACTATTCAGTTCGTTTTGAAGTTATCTGGGTTCCTGCTTCACGCCGCCCCCAGCCTCCCCCATGGCCACGGAGCCCGGTCTCCATTCCTGACCTCCAGGACCAGGAGCTCGGTGATAGGCTGTTGGGCCAACCGCTGGCTACTGAAAGAGTCCATGTCACAGACGCACCATAGATAGACAGCGATACAGCAGGTAACGTCGACAGGTCACTGATCCAAGTCAGGGAGTGTCCCGAGTCCTGGTGTCCCTCGTCAGCGGGAGCTCGCCTCCGGTGGGCGTGGTAAACAGGCCCATCTCTGTGATTCTACGTGGTCGTCAGAGGTAGGAAGCCACGCAAGGAGGGCAAAGGGTCAGGGGCTTTGTCGTCTGCAAGGTGACCAGGGACGGCCTCACTGTGAGGTGTCTGGCTCGAAGGCGCGGACTTCCCAGAACTGGAAACAGGGACCTCCACAAACACACACACACACACACACGCGTCATCATGGCCGTGTTGTCCGTCATTGCCGAAACGACCCAGATATCAATCAACAAAGAATGGGTTATCAGAATGTGCTCTGTGCACCCCATGGACTATTAGTCTGCCACAAGAAGGAATTCTGACACCTACTGCAACACGGACGGACCTAGAAGACGGTATGCTCAGCGAAAGAAGCCAGACCCAAAAGTCCTGGTATGGGCGCCTGGGTGGCTCAGTGGGTTAAGCCTCTGCCTTCGGCTCAGGTCATGATCTCAGGGTCCTGGGATTGAGGCCCGCGTTGGGGCTCTCTGCTCAGCGGGGAGCCTGCTTCCTCCTCTCTGCCTACTTGTGATCTCTCTCTCTGTCAAATAAACAAATAAACAAATAAAATCTTTTTTTTTTAAGTCCACGTACATATCATTCCATTCACATGAAATATTCAGAATGGGTGAGTCTAGATTGGTAGGTTTCCTTCTGGGGGTGATGGAAATGTTTGGGAAGTAGACACAGGAGAAGAAATGGTTGACTGCATGCTATGTGAATTTCATCTTAATTAAAAAAAAAAGAGAGAAGGGGAGAAACGTGGGGAAGGGAGGGACCGATCCAGGTGGATTTTCTCAGGTGGGGTCCCCTTCGAGGGAGAGGGGGTGGAGTGAAGAAGCATCATGATCGACCTCTCGCTGTAAAGGGAGCACTCAGGAGGCTGGGTGGCAGGCTGCGGCTTGGGGGAAGGGAGAAAGCTGCAGGTCTGATCTCGTGCTGCCAAGCCTTCAGTGGCCTCTTCCCCAAGTAACAAGCCCAGACCCCCCTTGCTACTGCACCCAGCTCCAGGGGCAGGCCCTCAGGGGGCAGCAACCACCTCTCCCGTTCCATCTCGCTCCTGTCCTGAAACTGGGCAGCGCTGAGTGAAATTACAGTGATCAGCACGGCGAGGGGCTGAGTTGTGTTTCCCCCAAATCCATATGCTGGGGTCCCAACCCCCAGAACCTCAGAAGATGACTTGGAGAGACGGCCCTTAAAGAGGTAATCAACTTAAATTGAGGCCAGTGTCCTTATATAGACAGGAAGTCGGGACACACAGAGACGCCGGGGATGCCCGAGCACAGAGGAAAGACACAGAGGTCTGGCAGTCAAGGAGAGCAGCCTCAGAAGACCTCGACTGCCTGTCGCCTCGACCTCCAGCTTCCAGCCTCCGGGACCGGGAGAAAATACATTTAAGTTACCCAGTCTGTGGAATTTCGCTAAAGCAG